>JAWQRP010000045.1:0-49715 GCA_033557875.1 Quadriops clusia | reverse complement strand
CCCCGCCCTGAAAGTCTGATGTCCCCGTCAACCATGTCTAATCAGTCCGTCCTTCATGTCTGAATAGTCCGTTCTCCATGTCTGAACAGTCCCTTTCCGCAATGTCTGGTCAATCCCCGCCCTGAAAGTCTGATGTCCCCGTCAACCATGTCTAATCAGTCCGTCCTTCATGTCTGAATAGTCCGTTCTCCATGTCTGAACAGTCCCTTTCCGTCATGTCTGGTCAGTCTCCGTCCTGAAAGTCTGATGTCCCCGTCAACCATATCTAATCAGTCCCTTTCCGCCATGGTTGGTCAATTTCCGTCCTGAAAGTCTGATGTCCCCGTCAACCATGTCTAATCAGCCTGTCCTGCATGTCTGAACAGTTCCTGTCCTCCATGTCAAGTCAGTCTCCGTCCTGAAAGTCTGATGTCCCCGTCAACGATATCTGATGAGTAGGTCCTCCATGTCTGAACAGGCCGTTAGCCATGTCTAGTCCATTTCTGTTTTGAAAGTCTGATGTGTCTGCCTACCATGTCTGATGAGCCTGCCCCATGTCTGAGTAATGCCCGTTTTTCATGTCTGAACAGTCTCCTACCTGTATATCTGGTCAATACCCGACTTGCAAGTCTGATGTTCTCTCCCACGATGTCTGGACCGTCCGTTCCCTTTGTCTGAATAGTCCTCGTTCTCCATGTCTGGTCAATCTCCGTCCTGCATGCCTGACCTTCCCGTACTCCATCTCACATCAGCCTGCCATTCATGTTTTATCAGTTCTCGTCCTTCATGTTTGAGCAGCTCATCCTTCAAGTCGAATTAGCCCGTCTTCCATGTAAGACCAGTCCCCGTACCCCATGTTCTGTAAGTTTCCTGTCTCGTCGTCGACGACGGGAGGTGTCAAGTGTGCATAATGTTAGCACAACGCTACACCAAAGATTTCATGTTGAACGAAGAAATGCGGAGAAGGATACACTAAATTAAATGAACACGGTAGGATTGGAGATTGCGGATTAGTACTTAGGGTCACCGTTCCTGGGCGGTATTCCTCCAATTTATTGGAAGCATTGCAGTTACTCAATATCCTATCATTCTTTCTTTACTTTTAATAGATCTCTTGTAGCTGGTTTTTTTTTCAAACAAATGGGGGGAATCAAACCTGACGTCCAGTGGGCAACTCCGTAATTATCGGTAATTATAAGCCGATCACTAAGCTGCCAGTTTCCGGCAAGATCTTTGAACACCTTGTAAATAGGGTAACGACTCGTCATCTGAAGCCCTCTCTTTTGGACAGTAGCATGATTTTCTGGCTGGTAGATGAACTTCTATTAATGTGATTGCTTTTGTATCTCGATGGGAAAATCACATGGGTGCGAGAGTATAGACAGATGTGATTTACTTAAACCTGTCGAAGGTTTTTAGTTCATTGGTTGTTTATTTAATATGGTTCGTTATCGATTACTGGTTTCAAGGCTTTTGACTTAAGGAGTAGCGAATATGTGGTTCGATAGATTCATTCTTCTTTGAGTGGCCGAAATTTTAAGTTTGTTGGTAAGCCCATTGTTTCGATTTCCTTAATAAACTAACTGGGCAATGACTGGTCATCTGAAGCCCTTCCTTTGGAGCAGTAGCATAGTTTTCTGTTTCGTTGGACAAATTGTATCAATTTGATTGCATCGTTATCTCGATGGGAGGATGGTATGGGTGCAGACCATTGTAATTTACATGAACATGTCGAAGACTTTTGATTCATAGGTTGCTCATTAAATAAAATAGGGTTGATCATCGGTTACCGATTTCAAGACTTAGAATCTATAGAGTGGACAAATGTGTCTTCCTTTGGATGCGTTCTTCTTTGAGTGGTCGAGTTTTAAGTTTGTCCTCCTGAGTTACGAATCTCGTAACCCCATCTGGAGTACCTCAGGGGTCACAACTGGCACTGAATAGGAATTCTGGTAGTACGCACGCGATTTTAAGACCTACCCCCAAATTAGAGATGAATCCGACGGGATGCTTTTACACAGGGATGATGATGGAGTTGTGGATTTTTGTGTGGTTTCGACAGAACGATACATGCGCTACCTAGTAGATTCAGTTCGCGGTGGGACTTCTTACCTATAGAAGCGTTTCCATTGTGTTACCCTATCCTTAAGTGGATAAAACTCAAAAAAAAACTTGCTGATCGTCTAAAATGATTTCACCGTTTTAGCTAAGTCTAGTTTTTGGTAAGGATGCGATTGTAGAAGACATTGTCTTAAGAGAAAGACTTTTTTGTTTGTTGTCTTGCGGAATTTGCCCATACGTCTACATTAATTGGGAAAGGTATTGTTTTAAGAGAAAGACATCGCCGTAAGAGAAAGATATTGTCACAGCGAGTCTCCGACTATCATGTTCGCTCATAAATAATTCGTTTCCGGTATAACCGACACGGAAAAGGGTAATTACGGTAAGTAACGCTCGTTCGGAACAATGAAGGTGGATCGAAGCAAAAAAGTGCAAGGGAGGTACGACAACGACGCTTGATGGGCATAACACGTGTTCTGGTCCGGTTTAGGAAGTAAGGTTTCGTGTTCTGCTGGATTGGTAAACTGTTTTATACTGCTCTAGCTTTGAAGTACCCAAGCTTTAAGCTACAATAGCCTTAAGCTACAAAAGTTTTAAGCTATAGAAGCTTTAAGTTACAAAAGCTTTACGCTATAAAGGTTAAAAGCATCATCAAGGGCTTCTGCGATAAGCGCTCGTTAATTAGTTGATATAATTTAAATCAATGGTTTAATAATTTGTTTTCATGGCTTAATTCGTCTCTATGGTTTAATTCGTTCAAAGGTATAATTCGTTTCCATGGTTTAATTCGCTTGCACGATTTAATTAGCTTTCATGGTGGGTAAAAGACTGTTCTTCAAACTTCAAGTGAGTTAATTGTTTGCACCTAGGGACTGCGTCGAGTTTACAGTTAAGCAGCCTTGTTTATTGTACATAATTTATTTTTCGCAAACAGCCATGATAATGGGCGCGCAGAAAACAAATTCTATTGTCTGATCATCCTCAGGGCTAGTAATTAATGTTGCGTAAACTGCACCAGCGAACCCGTTCGGCCTAGTTTGCGGCACAGCTCGGAACTCTTTAATTATTCCTTTTTGTTCAAAGATTTTTTTTTGTTTTTGATTCAATTTATATATGATGCAACCACATTCCCCTAATCTTTTGTATGTCGGCTCTAAACACAAAAATGAATAACGTTTAACTCAGTAAATTGGAAAGGAGGGCCGCGCTGTTTGTTGGTAGACATGCACGTGCATGTGACCTATTGTCGCAGTAATTATTAATTATGGTTCAGTTAGCATAAATGGGGGCCGGAAGTAAATATAAAAAAGGGACAAATGAAAGGGTTCGTTTGGTGCAGAGCATAATTTTCGATACATTGGAATACAAGCGGATGAATTGGTCATGAGGGGGCCACCTGTGTTCGGGATTTAATTACACGACATGCGTTCATTTTTTTGTTGGCCCTCTGCACGTGCGTTACAGTTATAGGTACAAAACTAATAATTATGCTTACCCTCTGTACGAACCAAATAAAAAAATCTTTATTACGATTTAATGTTCTAGTAAGTGAAAAACTGAGCGTGTGTAGGAGATCTTAGTTTTTGCTTCAGTCTCCTTAGTTATTTTGCTTCAGTCCCCTCTGCTAATTTGCTCAGTTCCGGCAGTAGATTCATACAGTTCAAAGTTTAAAATATCTATCTGATAAAGAAACTAACGTCTCCCACACACGTTCAGTTTTCAAATGATATAATTAACTTAAAACATAGGCTTAAATCATACAGTTAAGCTGGAAGTTTATCTGCGCAGTTAAACTACGATGATAAACTGGACGTGTATGGGGCTCATAACGTTCGTGATAAATCATTTGCTTTTGCGAGTTTTGCTCGTCCAAAAGAACCGCTTCTCGTCCATGTGGACATAATTATAAAAGTCCATACACAATATGATCTACGCGTATGATAAGCAAAAACGTGACAGCATGCTGAAAACCGTAATGACAACTAAATTACGCGAGCTGGTGGTTTGTAATCAAGTAAAACGATACGAACAGTGATAAAAACGTGACAATAAGAAGGGGGAAAACGCAGGTGCGAAATGCAACTTACAAATTGGAAGACAAATAGCAAATACGGAAAATTCGTATTAGATTACTATCTGCCACACGACTGATTTACTCACTCATAAATTCAGTTTCGCCTCTGGTGTCCAATTAGTGTCCTGTTACAAAGCCATTCGGTGACTTTTCTTCATAGCTTGTCAAAGAAGTAAATTCATCAAGTCTTAGACGGCTGCTATTATTACTATATTACTATGTACAAATATTACTTCATATAGATATTACCATTGTTATTATTGCTACTATTATCACATATATGTGCTACTACATTTGTATTTCTGTAAATGTTACGATTACTTACGATCGTTAAACTCAAGTTTTGAGCAATGTCAAAAATGTATAAAATCAGCAAGTATCGTGACTGGGTGTAAGCACAAGTACACGTCCACGAGGCATACCAAACATATCAGTCGAAGTATCGAAATTTCTGCGGCAACTTACGAACGTTGAACGTTAGAAACCATGACCATACACAACCAGAAATGGCGTTAATTAATGACGAAACTACGCCGGCGAACAAAGAAATGCGAGGGAACTGAGGCGTGATATATGTCGGGTGGCGAATGCAAACGCGGAAAAATCGCCGACCTTTATTCACGAAAGCAATTTCTAGCATAAATCATACTAATTATTTATATTCCTTATACGTCCCGGGCAACATTTGTTGCCGCTGACTGAGACTGTTCGTACGTGCTTGATAGAGGGTCAGAAACGAAACAGTTTTCTACCTACATAAAAGTAAACGCTTCCTTTCATGATAAAAACTTATACTGTGATCGTAGGTTTAGGTGTAGACCATATTTTGGCTCTGAATTATGATTCCTCCGATGACCATGATAACTGGACCTTGGAAGAATCATCAGGCCATGGAAGAATCATCGGACCATGGAAGAATCACCAAGTTGTTGAAGAATTCCCAGGTAACGGAGGAGTTGCCAGGTCGTGGAAGCATCATGGGACCACAAAATAATCACCAGGTCATGGAAGAATCACCAAGTCGTAGAAGAATCCCCAGGCCACAGAGGAATCGCCAGGCTAGAGAAGATTCACCAGACCTGGGAAGAATTGCCGAACCATGAAAGTGTCACTCCTATAATCTGGCTTTGTTAGGGTTCCAGGATTTAACTCAACTATCGAGTAAATTCCGGTCACGTTCTCCATACACGGCAAAAGACAGATCTTGTTGTTCACGACATTCCATAAAAATGGTTTAAACTACTGTTGGATGGCGCCACCTGACTGTTGTCGGTTTTGGTGGTTCTAGTTCTGGTGATTCTGTTTCTGGTAGTTCTGATTCTAGTGGTTATAATTCTGGAGGTTCTGCTTTAGATGGTTCTGGTTATAGTCGTTCTGGTTTTAGTAGTTCTGTTTCTAGTAGTTCTGGTTCTGGTTGTTCCGGTTCTAGTAATTCCGATAATGCTTTTTTCTGGTTCTGATGATTCTAGTTCGGGTGGATTTAGTTCTGCTTAAACAGATTCCCACGGGTGCTTTCTCAAGAAGTGATTCAACATCTGTGCATAAGCTTACGTGGACATATTTATTACAATGTTCTTCCTTGAGTTCATCAGGGGTTGATCTTGCTTTTGAACCATGACAGTTCCTAGTTAAAAACCTTTCAAAGTTCTTTCAAAGTTAGTAAGTTTCTATCTTTCTGTCCATGGAAGTATGCTTCAACTATTTGGCTACCCCTAATATGCTTCAACTGTTCTCTAGTAAAGTGAACATAATTCTCTAGTGTTTCACTGATCTCATACATATTTCACCTTAAAATTATCCCTAGCCACCGTCCACTGTTCGACCAGAACCATCGGGACAGAACCAAAACGTGGACAACACCTAAACCTAATGTTCAAAATGATGGTATTCTAGGGAACGTTAAAAGAACTACAGGGTGTTCAGATGAATATGTAACATAAAAACTGCCACTTCTTTGGCGCGCTTTTGCCGCCTCTTTGTAGATCAAACAACGCCGCCTTTTTTGCGTTACATATTCACCTGAACACCCTGTATTACGAAAGTGATGGTACTTACTCTGTAGCAGCCTCGTTTGACGAGTGATTCAATGTAGCATTGCCATTCCAGAGACCTCAAAAACAGAAGATGCCACCTCCTCTCGAGCCCGCTGGCAACACGGAACGCATTGATGGTGTTGCAGCTGGACTCGGTCCTTTTGCTTAGTTTCACAACTGAACTGACGATTTTACCATGATTTTCGATTTCACGATGCAGCACCTGCAACAAAGAGATTGTGAGTTTCTAAGCCGGCCATTCAGGGGCAACTCCAGTAAAGTGCAATTAAACGTGCCCATTGGACTTATTTAAGGCTTCGCGCTAGTTAATCAGAAATTATGTAGCACTTGAGTCGCCTTTGCTGGCCTCTACTCACTGTGCAACTAATAAATGCGGATTATACGACGCGTGAAAAGAGACTTCCAGACCTCAAGGTTTGTTCCCAGGCTGCTTACTTACTCTACCCGCAGGTTTACACGTTCCTGTGACTCCCTGATTTTCTCTTAATCTTTTCTAAACAGCATTTTGAACTGGTGGTAACATTTTTCTAAAATTAAAGCAATGGGATATTCGTCCCTTTGGACACTTGAGGCGGGAGACGCCAGAGGTGGGAGACGCCGGGGGGTGAAAACGTGGATATTAGAGGGTAAAAAATCCTCCCAGTGTATTCTGTGAAATCTTTCGTGTAGTAAAAGTTGAAGCACTATGAATCAGCGCAACTGACATGAGATCTACCACATCCTTATTAAGACGGATTCTTTTTATTTACCACTGACTTGAAATGAAACTGCTTAAGAGATTCACGGAGTCAGATGGTGATTGTGCTAAGTTGACCTTTGACCGCGGGTTACGTGGCGGAATTCCTCTCGAAAACACAGAGACAGAAGTTTCAAATAGAAACCAATCTGGCAATTACTAACAACCAGTTGTTGCTAGGTTATTTCTCAACAAATTCGCGAAACGTTGCAGAACGCGGCACTACTAAATTGGATGTAAACACTTCCGAGCCAAGATGAAGATTGAGTTAAGACACATATAATGTGTGGTTAAGGTATAAATATTGATACGCACAACATAAAATTGCTTATAAATACAAACAAATAAAAAGGAAGCTGGAAATTTATATTACCGGATTACCGGATAATGCAGCAAGAGCAAATGAGAGAACACTCTAAATAAGGTTTAACTTATGAAGCGAACAAATTACAGCAATTACATCGGTTCTCGTAGAAATTAGATTTCTAATGGAGTATAAATTGTATCGGATAGTAGACAACACCGTTTTGATATTAATTATTAATATTTGATTGATATCTATATTCGCGGCAGAGAACATGTTGAACACAGTAGGAAACAATAATGTAACCAGCTAATGACTCTTAAAGCAAGATGCCGAAGAACTTCACCTCGAGCCACCTTTATTAGATCAATTTATGGCCATAATTTCCGTTTACAGGATTTAATGGCCATATAAGTATTAGTCTTGCTGATAGACGTTGCGGGCTGGCCTGAAAACGAGAGAAAGTATGATCCCTTGTTACCGAAACGATAATACAAAAATCGCATGTGGCCCTATTCTTCCTCGTATTAGTTATTTAGAGAGCAATGTTGGCCTTCATAAAATTAGTCCTAGATCATCAATTAAGTTAAGGCGACATGCGTTTAACTATGAAGTTGCGTGCCAAAGGTCCCCTCAACAAATTTCGTCCCTATTGTCCCTATTACAATTTAGCTAATATCTAAGTCTATTATCAAGTTCCGACCCACCTGGAGATTCTATCACCAAACAGCCATTTCACAGATGGTGATAACAAATTAGTGTTGAAATTTACGATAGCATCGTTCATATTTCTGTTCATACAACAATAAGCGACTATAAACCAGTTTTACGAGGAAACGTTGCTGCATCTGCATATAAGGAAGAGACTACAGAGTGTGACACTATTTTCGTAAGTTAATAACCAGCTTAGATTGAAAATGGAAGGAAGGAGCGTGCTGGGGAATGAGCGCGCTGGAGAATGAGGAACAACTTCTAAATGTTTCTAGGCCCATTCTTGCGGTGAATTTGAGCGTATCTTCAAAAGAACACCGCCCCTCCGTATTTTTGCGCAACATCGTACAATTTTTAATTATTAGTGAGTTTACGTAAGCGTAATTATAGAGGAGCGCTGCGGGTATGGGTAATCGAGAATACCCACATGAAGTTGTCTGTAATTAGCATAGTGAGCTTTGAAATCATCATCTCTAAATAATACAATTAAAATAATAAGCTTTTGAACAGTACGGATTACTCAATCTGGAAACTTTAAACAATCCCCAAAAGACGAGTAGTTATGTTGCACTAATAAGAAAATATGACATTTGGACACGATCGAAAGAGAAAAATGCCGAAGATATTGCAGAAGATCTTTTTGACGTGGCCGATGGAGTTATCCATACGAACATCACACCGTCCAATAAGTCTTCTGCCCGTAGAATAACTTTGGTATTCGAGGGATTGTTTTCAAAAAGAATTAGGCAAGAAACTACCATTGCAGAACTGTACCCAAGCCACCAACTTGGTTTCAGAGAAATTAATTCTACAATAACGATGTCACAGGTTAGCAGCATATGTCCACATGTTAGCAGCATCTGTCCACAGGTTAGCAGCATCTGTCCACAGGTTAGCAGCATCTGTCCATAGGTCAGCATCAACAATTCTCCAAATTCAGAATTAAACGTTTCTACCCGTCGGACATTTCCACCTATTGAATGTTTCTACCCATTTAAAATTTCTCATCCAGCATGCAAGTGCAAGGCCTATAAAACGGATCATTAAGTTCGTAGATTTGTTACCAAAAACATTAAAACCTCTTAAAAACCCGAGACGTTTATTCGTTGCAAGGAAATAAAAACGTTCCACAATGAAAACGTTCGACAATGACTAACGGCGTAAACGTTCCTTACAAAGGTGAATTAAAATCAGGGATTCACAACCGAGAGTTGCATAGCAAATGAATAAGGAACGTGTCTTTTGTTGTAGCTCGTAGGCAGGAAATTATCGTTGAATAATCTAGAGTAAAATAAAAGTGGGTTAATAATGTGTCAGTATAAGCACTAGATTTATCTCGCTGTAAACACTAGCGCTATTTTAATAGCACCGCTACTTGTGTTGAATCATTCGTTTGGGTTATTAAATCCCAGTGCATTTTATTCGCTGTACCAATTGGAAGTTTACAATTAAAATTTTATGTTAACCAATCAGCTTTGTCAATCAATCCAACTTTATCAACCAATCAACTTTTAAAAAAACTGCATGTGTCCAAAAATATATATTTGTAATGGGTAACCCTAGTAAATGACATTGTGACCATTGGCAACAGTTTCGACTGGAACCAACGAGTAGGATGAGTTCGAGTTGATGGAAGACCAAAAACAAGAACTGAAGTACTTGATGAGGTGCAACGTGAACTGATGGAATTTGTGTAGGAGAAGCACCCAGGGAAGGAAGATGAAAAAGAAGATAAAGAGGTGGTTTATGTTTGGTAGATGTGTCAGCAATCAAGTCAGATATTAAACAACTTTAACATTCTTCTCCGGTTCACCAAAGAACTTGATAAAGGTCGTGATGTTTCCTTTTCTCGAATCGCGTGTGGTGAGAGGACTAAGTACGATGCCATTTGTTTGGATTGGTAGAGAAAATCTACAGCTTCTGGTAGATACACGCCCTTCTGGTCCAACCATACTTTCAGGCAACCGGCGGGCATTCTACGAGTTACTCAAATCTCACCCCATGTTTGACTTGCTTTACGTGGACCAAACTGCTCATCGACAAAAGTATAAGGTTTCCCAGCGTAGTTATGATTATGATATAATCTTCGAATCCACGAGCTTGAATGTCACAACTTTGCAAATGAAATTCTAAGTGGAAATGTATCACATGAAAAACGGTGAACTAGCAGACAAACGGTGTAATCAGGATGAACACGATTTACAGTGTGTACCCTTTAAGAGGTTTCGATTATGACTCTCTCTTGACCATGTTTGGATTTCAGAGATTGGATGACCGTCGTAGTCTGAGCCACTAGGAGAGACTAGCAATTATGGTGTCGATGAACATTGGTGATGGTATCCAAGGGGGGGGGTATCCAAACATGATGGTACCCTAAGGGGACGGTATCCAAATGTAGCGGTATCCAAAGGTGGCGGAATCCAAATGTGACAGTATCCAAAGATGCTGGTATCCAAAGATGCTGGTATCCAAAGGTGAGGGTATCCAAAGGTGACGGTATTCAAAGGTGACAGTATCCAAAGGTGGCGGTATCCAAATGTGACGGTATCCAAAGATGCTGGTATCCAAAGGTGAGGGTATCCAAAGGTGACGGTATCCAAAGGTGACAGTATCCAAAGATGATGGTATCTAAAGGTGACGGTATCTAAAGGTGACGGTATCCAAAGGTGACGGTATCCAAAGGTGACGGTATCCAAAGCTGACGGTATCCAAAGCTGACGTTATCCAAAGGTACCGGTATCCAACAATGTCGGTGCCCAAAGATATTGGTGCCGAATATATGATGCCCAAAAGTGTTGGTGCCCTAAAGTGACGGTGCCCAATGGTCTCCATGTCCAAAGGTGCTCAAAATCCACTAGTTCAGCAAGCGTTCTCAAATAATTTAACGGATACTACGTTCGTACTTACATGCAAACCCTCCGGGCACTATCATAACAAATTTCATTAGTCAGCGTTCGCTGCCGACGCAAAGTTAAGCCCATTATTTTCATATTTCAAAGCAGCGAAATGAATTGCGGTGGTTTCCCAAGTGCACACGTTGGTTACAGTTAGTCACAGCGAAGTTTATTTCATCACTCGCGATGAGAAGTTCGCACGTCTCGGCGCCAAAAACCCATAAAGCACTGTTCAGAAGCGCTCAATTAGCGAACTAGGTAGCTGGTTGAGGGGCAATATTAGAACAGTTATGGAGCGTAATTGATATAGTTAATAGCTGGTACCGATGATCCTGTGAGCCCGCCTTTACCTGATTATGGATATGTCTTTGATGTGAATATTTCCTTTCTAATTATGACGGTAATTGGAGCAATTATCGCACTTTTCCTTTAATCGATTTATTCTGCTGCACCGAGCCGCTAACGCATTGATTGGACAGTTATCTTATGATAATAAAAGCAATGAGCGATTGGATTATACTAGATGCGATTATTATGTGAATGATTATTATGTGTATGAATATTATGTGTATGATTATTATGTGTATGATTATTATGTGTATGATTATTATGTGTATGATTATTATGTGTATGATTATTATGTGTATGATTATTATGTGTTTGATTATTATGTGTATGATTATTATATGTATCATTATTATGTGTACGGTTAAGGCGATACGATAAGGTTTAACTTGCATATAGAAAGTAACGGAAAAAATTGAAACTAAAGTCTAGCAAGTGTAGTTTTGGACCGATTGCTATAAAATTTGGACATACCTTAGAATCATCATTGCCTGTGGAACTATCGACTCAGATTTTCGTGATTTCAAATGGGGGGTGAAATATGAGGTCATAAATTAACCACTAACTTTACATTACTTCAAATTTCATTACTCTTAAATATCGTAATGTAGTTCATTTGTGCGAAAGTGTTCTAATTACTCATTGTCCTAACAACATTCAATCATACTTACTCATTCCCCTCCAGCAATGTGTAGGGGGAGAATTCTCTCAGGTGTCCCTTATACTATAAGGCTTACAGTACTACTCTTACCGTATCGCCTTAAGACGTAGAAATCCTACTTATAAATGAAAATGACTTTAATGTTGGATTACTTAGTTACCTACAGTATGCATGAAGGTATAACGTCTCCCAACATCGCAGCTATGGTTTATTAAAATTCGTAATGATTTCCAAGATGGAAACTATTCACGAAACGTCAGCGATCTATCAATCTAGGAGTAGAGCGCTCGCTTCGCCAGAAGACACAATTCACTGTCACTAATAAACACGATATTAATAAATAATGAGCGTATTCGAAAAACAACGTCGAAATAAATTATTGGGTAAGCAGTGATTGATTTCATAACTTTCATTTTGATAGTGCAGTGAACTGTCGCTCGTGCTGAAGCTGAAGCGTGGAATGATCGATTCGAATTTCAGTTGCGCGATGAACTGTTGCCTTTATTGGAAGGGTGCTCGCATGTCGCACCCCTCGTTAAGCAGAAGTTACTGTCGACGAGATCTGGCACGATAACAAATGTGCGAGTTATTTCGAACAGCCTTGTCCAAAGGTGAATGAATCTCCGCAAGCAAAAATCGCGGTTACGGATGATGTAAGGTTTTAAAATATACCTTACGTAAAGGAAGGTCACGTCCATGCCGCAGATTCAGATTGGTACCGACCTTACTGCATGTGCATGAGACGCATAAATACTTAAGATGTTGAGATGACGTTCTCTCTGCAGCTTGTTGTCCTTTTCTTTTTGTCTTCTTCTCTCTGTCTTCTTTTTTGTGTCTTCTTCTCTCTGTCTTGTTTTTTGTGTCTTCGTCTCTCTGTCTTGTTTTTTGTGTCTTCGTCTCTCTGTCTTCTTTTTTGTGTCTTCTTGTTTATGTCTTCTTTCTGTCTTCTTCTTCCTGTCTTCTACATTCTGTCTTCTACTTTCTCTCTTCTACTTTCTCTCTTCTACTGTCTCTTCTACTTTCTGTATTTTCTTCTACTTTCTGTCTTTTCCCCTACTTTCTGTCTTTTCTTCTACTTTCTGTCTTTTCTTCTACTTTCTGTCTTTTCTTCTACTTTCTGTCTTTTCTTCTACTTTCTGTCTTTTCTCCTACTTTCTGTCTTTTCTTCTACTTTCTGTCTTTTCTTCTACTTTCTGTATTTTCTCCTACTTTCTGTATTTTCTCCTACTTTCTGCCTTTTCTCCTACTTTCTGTCTTTTCTTCTACTTTCTGTCTTTTCTTCTACTTTCTGTCTATTATCCTACGTTCTGTCTTTTCTTATACTTTCTGTCTTTTCTTCTACTGCTGTTAAACCCTCTATCGTTGTTCTTCCATGAAACTCTTTCTATGAACGCATTTAGATATAAAAAATGATTACAAGCAACTAAATCTAGGCTGTAACTGTACGAATGATTCACAGAAAGTTTATTGTTGTTTCGAAAACAGCACGATACTTTTTCATTATAATTAGATATCATATAGATGTATGGATATTGTGTGGATTAAATGAGTACGTATTAGAAACGAGCTCGCGCAGACAGATATTAATAAATAGGTTTAATGGCGAGCCATTCAATCATGCAGAATGCATCTGTGGTAGTGTAAACCAATTTATATGCACGTATTACCGAAGGAAAAAGAGGAGAAAATATGGCGCACGTGCTACTTGCTCTAGATTAGAGGTCCGGTTGCAAAAAATCTACTCAGGACTGGATTCGGAGGTGACGTAAGGGTTCTAAAATGTGTGCGAACTGTGAACCACTTTGAGACTTCCGTTGCCAGAGGATTAGCAAATAATCGCTGAAGCCACATGTGACGACTACATGAACTACTTAGAATCACCCGTCTTTTAACACTAATAAATTAAGGATTCAGCAATTGGTTTTTTTATGTTTGTAAACAATGTTTTGCGAACTAAGCCACAGGGAAAAAGAAAAAACCTACTACTAACCCATAGGGACGTGGACGTCCACGGGAACGAGTACCCTACTGACCACCAGTTTGGCAATCCGAGATATTTGTGGTGGTTCAATATGGGCGATTAAACTTTAAAATCCAGCGATCTATTTATGGAACGGACTCAGACAAAGCACATTCCATTCACCTCGTCCTAGCTAGTGATCAGAGGTTTTCCTGAAAATCATTGGGATAAAAATATGTTACATATATGGAATGGTAATGACATTGAAAGAGAGCTTTGCTCGTGCATTTCCCAAGTAAATGGAAGTTCGCCATAGTGATACTGATCCACAAGTCTGGGAAACTTGAGAGATTCGCTGTATACAATCGCTCCATAAGCCTACTGACCTGTCCCAGCGAAGTACTTAAACGTTCTTTAATGGAGAGACTCCCTCCACAGAGGGTTGTTCGATTCAACGAAAGGAGACCTAGCATAGTAGATGTTCTGGACATTCAAAAAGCATTTGATAATGTCTGGCATCTCGGACTGCTCAACTGATGTCGTCAGGTACTATTTCACTAACGTGCGCTTCTACATCAGAGACGAGGGTGTGACGTCGACGATGAAAGTCCATCAGGGTCCCGCAAGGGAGCGTCCTCGGCCCTTTGGTCCACAACTTGTAGCCGGTCGAATCTCTCGCTAGACATGAAGCACATGCTTGACCTAACTTGCCTTCGTCCGGTAGTCATCTACGGTACGCATTCAAGTCTTCCAGAAGATGCTGGGCGTCCTCGCGGTACTACCAGTGCCCTATAGTAGTACCGTTTGCTGGTCATAATTGCAGGTAAAAAAGAATGCATGTCAATGTATATGAAAAGAAGGAAGGGTGTAGTATAAAGAAACATTTACCTGAAGAGGTAAACCCGTTCTAACAACATTGTTGAAAATATCACGCCACAAGAATGAATTCGAAAATTTCAACTATAGAAATCATCCATGAGTATTTAATAATTTGTATTTGCAATTGTTCACATATTTAATGAAATGATGCATATAAATAAGTAAAATTTTGTCCAAACTGGACATTGAATCCACAAGTTTGAGCAAACGTCTAGAGAACGCCGGCATCATTCGGGTTTGTGAAATTGATAATCCCCTAAAGATCCTACACCAGTTCCATCCCATCCCGTTGGTCAACCCTTGTAATGTTATGTTACAGATTATTGCCGAGTGCAGGTACATCACTTCAGGAAGAGGAATAAAGAGAACTTCTTTTCTCATTGCTTCGTTCAACCACTACTGAAGATTTTTCATCACGGTTTACTTTCTACCCTCTCAGTGAACAGAACATTATGTCAGATAGCAGTCAAATGGCGATAACCCCTTGTTTCCTGACACTCATATGTGCTAGATGTTGTCTGGTAATATTCGTGACGGATTACCCTATGTCTCACAATACCAGTGCGATATTAGAATCAAACAAACGACGTAACGTATATCATTAGACTTAGACGATCACCAAGCCATCCAGGGAGTATTAACAACAAGTAATCCCAAAATGGTCCCCTTACATATTATATGTATATACTGTTATAGCATTCAGTTTGTTCCAACAAAATAATCGCTTTAATGTATAAGTAAACAAAAAAAATGTTTGGGGAATTAACTCTCTGTGTACAGCTCGAGTCAAAGCGCATCAAGGCTAGAATCTCCTTGACAGATGCATCTGGCACAGTACGTTCACTCGCATATACATAATAATAATAATACACATCCCCCGCATTTGCCACACACCATGAGTCATGCGGGCGGAGGAACAATGAAAACCAATCTAGCGAAATTACAAATAATTTATTCACGGTTGCCAGAGAAAAGATTTCGTAAGACAAGCGAGCGAGCCTCCAAGAGCAGCGCTACCTGGTGTTAATGATCGCTTTCTATCAATTTATGCGCCTCTATTACTTTGCTAGATTGCAATTTGACATGAGGAGAAAAACGCGCGAATGAGTCCTGAATTATTTCCCGCCTGCGACTGGCCGAGCGTGATTTTGCCGATGATAAAATTGTTTGCATACGTTGTTAAAACGGTGATCATTGGAGAAAGCTGCCCTGCATTTCAGCCCATTATAGCCACAGGAGGTGCTGGAAGCTTTTTTCATCTCTTCGTTCTGAAATGTGCAACGAGTCACCCGCAGAATCATTTGCTTAAGGCTGGGGAAATCTGGTGTTCAGCTCATTGGGACACACCATTTTGAAAGTACTGTACTGATTGCTTTGAAATTTTGGAAATCTTGTGATGGTGCATCGCCTAGGACAGGTTGTAAAATTTAAAAAAAATTAAGTTTTGGCAATAAAAAAGGAATCACTTTTCATTATACAAGAGGGTCGCCTAAGACGTTCCCCTTGAATTTCAATGTTGTTGACAACGTTAGAACAAGAATTTTTCAGAATATTATTGTCGGAGAGTTCATTCTTCCACAAACATTTCTTTCAATGTCTGCGTAAGTTGTTTTTGCTTTTTCCTCTAGCGAATAAGTTTCGTAAGAAAATAACGAATTAAGCAGGTAATTATTCAGAAGCTTAATTGAGCCGTAAATGCCAGCGAAAAGATTTACGACAATGCTGTTTAATAAAACTAGCACATAATGGGATTCGCCATAGGCACGCTGTTTTTAAAGGAAGTTACGTTCTCAACGAATAATTGTAATTATGAGAGAACACAGGTCTTTTGTTCGTTTATTAAGATTCCCATGTTCGATAAAAACGGCGATTCATGCTACTGAATTCGTTCTTTGTGCTTCTTACACCATTATACTTTAGCCACATATCAAACCTTACCAAACACATAATCGTAAATTGATTGTTTATTAAGATAGATTATTTATTAAGATATACTGTTCAAAATTAATGGCAATACATAATTTAAACTTAGCTTCTCCTTTTATACATTTTGGGTGATTTAAGCGTAAAGAGATCCTTAACTTCAAGGTTATAGAATTCAAACGGGAAATTTCGTACAAATTCTGTAACCTTGAATTGAAATAACTCTTTAAGCTGAAATACCCTTGATCTATTTCTAAACCATTCGAAGAATGGGTACGTTTCCAAGTTTTATGTATATTTTAATTCTACGGTGAATATTTCATTAGTATATTGTAAGATTATGAAATCGCTGAAATTCAATAGAAGTACAACTCAAATTTTACATAAAAATGTTTGTTGTCAAATAGAGGCACAATCGTTGAATAAAACCCCGAGTTTATGACCAATTGAAAATAGCAGTAAATAATAAAAAGTTCGAACGTGAGACAAGCGCTCCGGTAAAAGTACACAGGCCGTTCGTGAGCATTGGCATTCATAAAAGAAGTAATGGAAAATTAGTCACATACCATAAAATTACAAACGAACATTTGAAAGTGACATGCTAAATGTGCCCAACTATGTAATAGAAAATGTGTATTGTGTTCGATGAAAGTGAAATGTTTATCTTAATGAAAGAAACTTCGTAAAAATGGACAGAACTCATATGTAACGAGTCCAGAATTTCCTAAGAAACCCACGAGAAAGGCTTGATATCGTCAACATTTGTTTGTTTCCGAAGTGCTACTCGTTTGCTTGTCTTCAGGCGGCTTTCGCTCGCACAAACATAACAACAATAATGTGGATATAGGCAAATTACACGTTTCAGTTTAATCTTTCAACTTAACATGACTCAATTTACTACATTTCAATTTAACATGTTTCACTTTAATATGTTTCAATTTAACCTGTTTTAATTTAACCTGTTTCAATTTAACCTGTTTCTATTTAATATGTTTCAATTTAATATGTTTCAATTTAATATGTTTCAATTTAATATGTTTCAATTTAAAATGTTTCAATTTAATATGTTTCAATTGACCATGCTATAAATTAATAAGTTTTAATGCAATCTATTTTCTAACAATATCAAGCCATAATGTTTATATACTTTTCCTCCCACATAGTAAACCAACCAAAAAATTACGAAAAGTTTGTTTATAATATAGTGAAGTGTGAGCATTTCAATAAACATTCCATTGATTGCTGGTGCAGAAGTTATTTCCTGTCCTAAACATAGCAGAGATATAAACAGCGATATATTTGGACGAATTTTAGTTCATGGGATTTGCTTGGGTCCCGATTTTCTTATATTGCATGCTTCGTTATACAACTTCAGTGTGTATGTAATAACTTGTTGTCTGAAAATCCTTCTTCCACGAAATATAAAATGAATTATGTTACTGTTGCAAATGTGTACATATTTATTCTCAAATTTTTCTATTATAGCTTTAGGCTACTTCAAGATTCTTAGCAACTGGATAATAGCCCATAGATGTTATTCATATTGTTTATTTCCAGAACATGGCATGAACAACATACCTGTGTCTATAGATACAAAGGATCTAGGAAGAACGTGCTTCTTATTATTGTAATCGAAACGAAAAACTCACATTCCTTTATAATCGTTATATGGGCACCAATTATTCTGTAGCCAAGTTCGGTATTTCTGCCCATTTTAAACGCAGAGCGCTTTCGTTGTTTATGTGTTGAGGAAGACCTCGGGCGAAATTTTATGTGTAGAACACGGTCCAGATTACGTACGTACGGTAATTTCCATTGTTCAACCGTAAAGATCACCAAAATGATCGTTTCGTTAATTGAGCAACGTGTAAAGTTACCGTAATGGTATCGAGGGTAACGATTCCTCTTCCTCGAGCCTTCACGCCTTATTCGAAAAAAAGTGGGTGTTGCTTTGACAGCCTATTTCTACGCAATCAAATTTAAATTAGGCATTAATATTAATGTCCGGTCGAGTGGCACACTAAACTCCCAATGAAATCTTCATCTGAAGCTAATCTGGACGCCAAGCGCGAAGAGATGTTAATATTTATGTAAGGCGCTTAAAGGTGCGTAGAATGGGAGCAATCACGATATTGCACATCCCACTCTATCGCCCAAATGTGCGTGTATAAGTAAATTCTTATAAATAATTGTAAAAGTATTTAACACATTAAAGAACGGAAGCTAAACGTTGTTCTCGTACAGCATATGGCGAGCTCCTAAATTTATAATGCGAATCCCGGATATATCGTGTTGCCCTTGTGATTTTAAAGGCGAGCTTAGACGATGTGCCGGATGCACATTCTCATGCTCGTACTTGCACTTGTCCCCTTTGGACCAAGTATCAAAGACAAACTCCGCGCTGGCCAACCGAGGCGAGCTAACGACCCGACTCACCGAGAGTGTGGAACGGACATTAAAGATACACCAGGAGGCTACCGTCCTAAGTTTGGTCCCACCCCTACATATCTTTTGCAGAATTCCGAACTGTGTACAAATTTCGAAACCAAGCGAACGTTCCATAAAATCACCGGACACGCCCCAAAAACCACGCCAGCTCAGAATAACAATAATAATTATTATAAAGCAATTAATTGTGATTTATGCGATCATTGGAATTTGCTCACTTTCGGATGACGGCATCGTTGGATTTTTCACGCTTGTGGGGAAACAAACAGCTCGAACGTGAGGAACGATATGTTCAGTTTCGATTAATGCTAATGAACGCTTCAGCAGAAAAAAATCAAGAATTGAACGTTCATCTCGGAAAGGTCAGGCCATGAATGCCGAGAGGAAAACAATACGCAGTTGGGATGGATGGATGTTGTTTCAATTAAAGCGTCGACGACACTATGGGTGTAAAAATGTTCGGTGCATACATATGTACCTACATGAATAATATGACAAATATATTATACAAATTATGTTTGCGAACCAATGACAGAAACTTGATCTTCGCTCTAAGAGAACGGGTTTGCATTGCTGTCTGAGCTTGAATGCAAATATTGAATCAAAGTACAAATTAACCATGAGCGCCTAATCAGTGATTAAATATGGGCGAGATAAGAGCGAGTAAGAGTGACTTACAACTTTGTAATAACATATCTCTACTCCTATCGATACTTTCTTTATATAGCGCGGCATCTTCCCAACATAAATCACTTCATTAAGATACGGACTTTCCCTGATTTCCTCCACGCGAACATTTTATACCGAAGGTACTATTTAGTTGTCTAATAAGAAATATACTTGTGGTTACGTGGGCGTATCGAGACCTATAACCGCACATTAAACAGTTACTTTTCAATCTCGCAAATGGTAATAATAATTATTTATTTTGTTTGAGATAGCAATGACTTGCATTTTTGCCCTTCTGCGGCAGTAGTCGAAAGCTTACGTGTGGTCCACGTCTCTGATTCTACTCTTAACTTCCTACTTCCATTGTGAGTAGCAAATCCAATTTATATCGAGTAGCAACAAAGCTCTTACGCGCAGGGAATGAGGCAATGCAAAATTTTTGAGGAAAATATGTCAAGCTAAAAATAAACGAAGTAGCGAGTAAGTCACCTACATAGTTTTGAAACGATCTAATTCAGTCTGAAAACAAGTCGTTGGCCCAATAATTAAATAACGACCCATATCCGCGTGGTATTTCAGGCGCGAGGATTGTCAAATTTACTACATAATTATAAATTGTGTCAATTTACTTCTAGATTAGATATGTTTAGAGTTGCGTTCGTTATTTAAATGTAGGAGTAAAAAGTGGTAACGGATACACAAGTATACACCGTTACGAGATACGATCTCTAATTTCCCCTAAGTTTGTCCTCTTGTTAAGTTAAAGATATCCAACAGGCAGGCGTTGTACCATCAGTCTTGAAGTTATTTCCGAAGTGATTAATCGCGACCATAAAATATATCTGACGTCGTCGGTCGGTGGGCGGAGAATCGTTAAGGTATCGGTCGTTTAGACAATAGACATTTTATTATTCAGCACTTTTCCAGACAATCGTTCGGTACCTATGGACCACGGGTCTTTTAAATTATTCTCTTTAAGATGTTGCTGTAAGCACTGCTGGGGACACGGGAAGAAGGAAATGAACAACAACAAAGGGGGTAGGGTAACCTAAGCAAGTTAGTGAAAGACTAGCAGAGAGTTACGAACAATTAGGAATCTCTATTTGTCATCAGATCCTGTTCTCTAAGTCTCATCATATCTCATCCTCCATGTCGTAATAGTCCATTCCGACATGCCTGACCAGTCAGTTCTCTATATCTGATGAGTCAGATCTCTATGGCTGATCTATCCCCGTCCGTTATGTCTGACCGGCAAGTTTTCCATGTCTGATCCGACCCTACCCATCATGTCTGAGCAGTCAGCTCTCCATATCTGATCTGTCTTCTTCCGTCATGTCTGACCAGCCAGTTCTCGATACTTGATCCATCCCCATCCGTCGTATTTGACGAGCCAGTTCTACATGTGTAATCCGTCAATGTCCGTCAGGTCAGATCAGTCAGTCCTCCATGTCTGATCCGTTCCCCTCCTCTATATCGGACCAGCCAGTTCTCCAGGTGTGATCCGACTCCATCCGCCACGTCTAATCAGTGAGTCCTACATGTCGGATCCGTCCCCGTCATCCGTGTCTAATCCGACTCCGTCTTTCATGGCTTAACAGTCCCCGTGCGTGATGTCTGACCAGACAGTTTTCCATTTTTGATCTGTCCCCCGTCCATTACGTCTGACCAGTCAGTTCTCCATGTCTGATTCGCCCCCGTCCTCTATCACCCCCGTTTTCTATATCTGAACACCGAGTTCTCCATGTGTGATCCGAGCCCGTCCGTCACATCCAAACAATGAGGCCTACATGTCGGTCCATCCCCGTCGTTCGTATCTGAACCGACTCCGTTTATTGTGTTAACAGTCCCCGTCTGACCAGCCAGTTTTCCATGTCAGATCCGTCCCTGCCCGACATGTCTGAAAAGTCAGTTCTCCATGTCTGATCTGTTCCCGCCCGTCATGCCTGACCATCCAGTTCTCCATATCTGATCTGTTCCCGCCCGTCATGCCTGACCATACAGTTCTCCATATCTGATCAGTTCCCGTCCGTCATGCCTGACCATCCAGTTCTCCATATCTGATCAGTTCCCGTCCGTCATGCCTGACCAACCAGTTCTCCATATCTGATCCGTTTCCGTCTGTCATGTCTGGCCAGCTAGTTTTCCATATCTGATCCCTTCCTGTCCGGCACGTCTAACCAATGAATCCTACACGTCGGATCCGTCTCCGTCGTCCGTATCTGATCCGTCTTTCATGTCTTTGCAGTTCCCGTCTTTCATATCTGACCGGTCAGTTTTCCATTTCCGATCCGTCCCTGCGCGGCATGTCTGAAGAGTCAGTTCTCCATGTCTAATCCGTCCCCGGCGGTCATGTCTGACCAGCTAGTTTTCCATGTCTGATCTGTCCCTGTCCGGCATGTCTGATCTGTCCGCATGTCTGACCAGCCAGTTCTCCATCCGACTCCGTCCGCCTCGTCCAATCAGCGAGTTCTACATATCGGATCCGTCCCCGTCGTCCGTATCTGATCTGTCTTTCATGTCTTAGCAGTTCCCGTCTGTCATATCTGACCAGCCAGTTTTCCATGTCTGATCCGTCCCTGCGCGGCCATTCTGAAAAGTCAGTTCTCCATGTCTGATCCGTACCGGTCGGTCATGTCTGACCAGCTAGTTTTTCATGTCTGATCTGTCCGCATGTCTGACCAGCCAGTTCTCCATCCGACTCCGTCCGCCACGTCCAATCAGCGAGTTCTACATGTCGGATCCGTCCCCGTCGTTCGTATCTGATCTTTCTTCAATGTCTTAGCAGTTCCCGTCTGTCATATCTGACCAGCTAGTTTTCCATGTCTAATCCGTCCCTGCGCGGCATTTCTGAAAAGTCAGTTCTCCATGTCTGATCCGTACCCGTCGGTCATGTCTGACCAGCTAGTTTTCCATGTCTGATCTGTCCCTGTCCGGCATGTCTGACCTGCCAGTTCTCCATCCGACTCCGTCCGCCACGTCTAATCAGTGAGTTCTACATGTCGGATCCGTCTCCTTCGTCCGTATCTGATACGTCTTTCTTGTTTTAGCAGTCCCTGTTTGTCATGTCTGACCGGCCAGTTTTCCGTTTCTGATCCGTCCCTGCGCGGCATGTCTGAAGAGTCAGTTCTCCATGTCTGATCTGTCCCCGTGCGTCATGGCTGACCAGTCAGTGCTCCATGTCTGATCCGTCCCTGTCCGTTATGTCTGACCAGTAAGTTTTCCATGTCTGTTCCGTCCCCAGCCTTTATGTCTTATCGGCCGCCGTCTTCCCTGTCTGATCAGCTTGTTTTCTACGTCTTATCATTTCCGGGTCACGCCGCCAGCGGTAAGACAGGTCATGTTGATTTTACACAATTATTTTCTTAAGGAAAAGTCTGGTGCTGTTGTTTGCCAGATTCTAACCCGGATTACATGTGCTAGAGTACAACTATCTTACTAAAAAATGATGGGGAAAGACTTGCAGAGGAACTTCAACAATTAATACTTGGAGTTTTGCGTTGGTGTCTGGTACAGTGCGATCAGGACGACTGATGGAGAGTGGAGAAAACAAAAGGTTACTCTGGTATGTGGAGAGAATTGAGGAAGGGTTGGAGAAAAAAAAACGGGTGGAAACAAATAACTACGCAACCATGACCAAGGATAGACAAATGGGGTAGATGGAAAGTTCATGTTGTAAAGTATTAGTCCCATTTTGTAAAGTATTACTGCCATGTTTTAAAGTATTTGTTCCATGTTTTAAACTATTAGTCGAATGTTTTAAAGTATTAGTTCCATATTATAAAGTATTAGTTCCATGTTCCAAAGCATTACCTACGTGATCCAAAGAAATTGCTACACGAGCCGAGATATTGCTACATAACTGTTAATCTCGCCTACTGCTCAAACAAATGATGCAAAATGCGATTTCTGTAAGGCGAGATGTGGCTGCAAGGTTTCGATTGCCGTCAAAAGTGTGAAGGAGGAAATTTTTTCGCCGGAGAAAAACTGCACACTTCTTATTAGTTGCCGTCACGTCTCGGACGTGAAGCGCATTACGGATGAGGAATCGAGGTCAGGATTTAATTGAGTAATAATATGTACAAATAGCATACGTGCTCGATGCCGAGCCGATCACAAAATCTTTCACCCTACAAATCGGTTAGTTTCAGCACTATTAATGCTTCCTATTATTTTTTCCCCGATAGAAAGTTAATAAAAGCTGATCAGCCGTGCATGTCAAGGAAAAGGCTGGTCATCTCCTCGTGGAGAACTTTTGTAGTGGTTCCGGATCCGAAAAACGATACGGAAAGTCAAGGATGCCACGGCCTAATCCCCACACTCGCTTTTACGGCTTCATTTAAATACCCCTGCAGCTTTTTTGAACCGAAAGCTCGTTAGTGGATAAATTGATCTACTTTAGAGAAGGGAAAATAGCTCAAAATTGTTTAAAACTGGAATCAACAAATGAACTACGTTACGGAGCCAATGGAGTAATTAGAATGATATAAGATCTTGAGTAGTCATCACTCAAACAATTAACACACTTAATCAGGCAATTTACATGCGCGCGGCCGAAAACAAAATCAGTGATGATGATTGATCATTATTTGATTAGCATATTTGTCGGGTTCCGCGTGTAACCAAGTGAACATGACTTTTTTCGCGTAATCTAATAAACCGACATTAATTCCAGGAAACAAGGAAACTTACGAGGTAATTAATATATTTAGATGCAGACATCAATACGTAACTAAATAACTGGTTGTCAGATGATAACTTCAGCTTCCCATCAAAAAACTCATCGCGTATCAGTTGTGGAATGTCTACTACTTGGGAAGGCTTATAACGTCTTAATTGCTGGTTGTTCTCTACTCTCCAATCAGCTCGGACTCCATCCGAGTATGTTTAACTACATACGGAGATCTGTGGCATCGGTAAAGGTGTGTTATCGTCAAAGCTGTGTCATTGTCAAAGCTGTGTTATCGTCAAAGCTGTGTTATCGTCAAAGCTGTGTTATCGTCAAAGCTGTGTTATCGTCAAAGCTGTGTTATCATCCAAGCTGTGTTATCCAGCCGTCGATAAAATTCATCAAATACATTTTTTAATACTATGATACTTGTCCACTAGATACAATAAAGACATCATTTTGAAAAAAAAATCGTGACATAGCCCACCCGTGTAAGTTTGTTGCATCAAAGTAAGTGATATACATAAAAATGTATAATGTAATTTCAAAAATTTATGAGTTCTGCTATACGAGAGTACATTGCAATTTGTAAACTGCCTATCAGTGTATTGTGAGAAGAGGTCACGAAACGATTCGCCCAAATTACACTCTCAATCCAGGAAACACTTTTCCAATTTTCATGTCATGCCAACCTGGTACGCTTGTCACCGAAATAACGAGCTTGTAAGTCAGTAACGCGAAATCGATACGCGCCATTTTTGGGAGGTGAAATAAATTAAAAAGGCATTAAATTAATTGAAACTTTCGGCCCCAGGAAGTTCGGACCAAGGAAACCGCACTAACAATGGAACTTTTTCGTCGAAGCTCTAAGGTTCAGAAAGAACCGAGGAATTCACGACAAAAATTAAATTAAATTTTGACAGAATTCGAGACTTGTTCCAATCAACGTCGCGCAAGAAATGCCGGTAAAAAGCCTAAGCTGCACGTGACTACGGGTCCTAGGAAAAAACCTTGGAGCCTTTAGAAAATCAATTCGGGGCTTTCAGCTTTACTTTGTTGCTTTTTAATAATCTGAAATTATCCGAGGGCGACGGAGGTATGATGTATTGTCATGACAAACCGTTTAGAGTCGGTGTGAATTTATTTATAGAGCCGAAGTGCTCGGCATGGGACAAGAAATGTTGAGAGGTAATAATAGACGACGACCTTCCTACGGTCTCCGGCTATGTCGATACTCATACCGCGATCTTCGCAACTGAAATACCTATCCCAGGGTTTCCCAAACTGTTCTGCATCATCTGGTTTGCGTTAGGAGGAAGACCGGTTCAATGAACGTGGGTCAAATGTCACCCACAACATATAAAAACTTATTCACGAGATAATACGCGGAAGAGACCAGGTCAGGGCGAAATCATTATGGGTAAATCCCCGAGGAACAACAACCGGAGAAGGGACCGACTGGAGATGAAACCAAGTAGAGATGACACCAATTGGAGATGGCACCAACTGGAGATGGCACCAACTGGAGATGGGACTAACTGGAGATAGGACCAACTGGAGATAGGACCAACTGGAGATGGGACCAACTGGAGATGGGACCAACTGGAGATGGGACCAACTGGAGATGGGACCAGCAGGAGAGGGGACCAACAGAGAATTGCAGTTCAAGGTCGAATCAAACCAAGACGTAATTAGAAAACCGCTGCCGCTCTGGAGAAACTAAAATATTTATCAAATAGCACATAGGAACTAATTCCGTTACACCGATTGAGCTAAACTCAACATAATTAAGGCTAAATAATATTTTAAATGGCCGCTGCTAAATCGCAATCATCGTTAGATCAGACGGACCTGTACCTTGATTAGATTCGTTTTGTTGGTTTTGTTTCGTGTTAATTAGGACGCACCTCTTACGTAGGCACAATAAGCTCGTCAAGGAAGCAATAAATATTCCCAGACGAAAACTGCGTTCGAATGTTCATCAACATGTTCGCAAAAGCGGCATCTTCAATTCAGCCTTTGGCACATGCATTTCGGTATTGGGATCAAACCGGTCCCAATCCAGTAGCCTATGCTTTGGCACCAGCCAAGAAAAATGGAAAAAGAAGCACGCGCCCAAGCGGTCTATCTTCCTCTCCTTTCTCAGCGCGATAAAAGGAGAAAGAAAACGACCAAGATTCTCCGAAACTCGCAGGTAGACCATTCTAAGATATTTATTTACTCCAAGCAAACAATATTGTAGGTGTGGTGTTAGTTAATTGCTATTTAACTAACGATGACGAACCATCTGCGCTCTTTAAACAGGAATTTATATAAGAAAGTGATTCGGATTTTTAAATGCCGAGATTGTTCTAAACGGCATTAATATTATAATTATTGCTGTATACCTATTACTATTATTATTACTAAAACAGGCAATGAAATACCGATACCGGTCGTTAACAAAGTTGTCTAATGCATATTTGTACTCTTACTGAAACAATCCTACCATAAAGCCGTATCTTGTTAAAGAATTATTTATGGCCCAATAACAATAAATACGTAATTATGACGAAACTCTTGAATTTTACGTCTTTCTTTGTCTCCCTCGTTCCCTCAATTGTAAATTATTTCATAAACTTTCTGATTAGCTTCATAACTAATTAGCATTTGGAAGTTTTATGGTACGTACAAACCCCTAGTCAAATGCCAGTATAATGAACAACATTTTGTAGTTACGTAAGTTTGCTCGAAGACCAATAGCTCGGAGACCAATAGCTCAAAGACCAATAGCTCGAAAACCAATAGCTCGAGAACCAATAACTCGAAAACCAACAGCTTTGCTCGAAAAGCAATGACGCAACCCCGGTAATTTGAAGCACGTGCTTTTCATCACGACACGAAAACAATCGTTCCTTTATCTTGACTTTCTTTATCAAAAGTAATTGATTGAGACGAGGTGAATAATAAATAGATTCTTAATGTCTTTTGGGCTTTTGTAGGCGTTTCTTTGGCGCTTTCTAGCAGGAAAAACTAACTGGCCATGGTAATGATCAATTGTGAGCGCGGCGTAATCCGAAACGAGAGTAGCACTATTACGAGCGGAGAATTTTATCTTCGAGTGAAACCCAATTAATCAAACCATCTTGTCAAGGTAGAGAGAGCACTTATAAAGGTTAACGCACACGTAACGCACTTAGGCGCGAGACGCAGTCTGCTACAATCTTGGAGTGCAACCTTTATTGTAATTATAGCCTTTATTGTAATTATAACCTTTATTGTAATTATAACCTTTATTGTAATTATAACCTTTATTGTAATTATAACCTTTATTGTAATTATAACCTTTATTGTAACTACAACCTTTATTGTAAGTACAATGTTTAGTGTAACTACAACCTTTAGTGTAACTACAACCTTTAGTGTAACTACAACCTTTAGTGTAACTACAACCTTTAGTGTAACTACAACCTTTAGTGTAACTACAACCTTTATTGTAGCTACAACATTTTGTGTGACTACAACCTTTAATGCAATTATAACCTTTATTGTAACTGCAACCTTTATTGTAATTACAATTACAACTACGACATCGAGAAAAACTACCAAGGGTTGATTAGAAGCGGGTTGTCGTTTTATGGCACTACCGCGCGACCAGAACCGGTAGATCCATATATGCATATATGTATGCAATAACCCCGCGGCTGTTGAATTTTATCACTCTCGCCCGCGCTCCTTTCTTCTCAACCGCTATTTATTCAATCAATCAACAGTTTATTTATGAAACTGTACAAGTTTAAAATAATTGCCAATCGTATTTTATTCAACATTAATTAAACAACGCAGGCAGTACAAGTTTAGGCCTTAAACGACTTTCCAGCTGCAGCCTAACTGTAAACTTGCGCGCATCGAAGGAACAAAAGTCTGAAATTACTTAAAGACGCCATTATCCTTAGAAAGTAAAAAGTGAATAGGTACACTCAAGGCATAATATATCTGCATACGTTTCTCTCGCTGCATTTTGTGGCGATAATACGTCTCCTAATGGATTCCTAGATGGCTTTAATAACTCTAAAACGGTAGTCATTATTGCGAGAAATAGATTCACAGTTTGACATTAATAACGCATTTATGAGTCGAATTATTTTACTGAAATTAATACTCCTTTGGACGAGGATACGGCGAGGAACTACAGTTATGACCATTAAGAACAACCGGAGAGAAAACTAAAATAATAACTGAAGGGAACGAGCGACTATTAAGCAAAACGATCAGGTATCAAAAAAGAGCACTAACTACCAAATAAACCAACAATTAATGTTAATGGAACTGCTGGTTCGCCGGTTTACTTAAAATCGGTTCACTTAACATCGGTTCACTTAAAATAAATATATGAGGAAGTAAAGAACAAAACCTTAACTATGATACCTACATTTTAATATTTTTGTAAGGTTAGAACAAAGGTTGATCGTGTAACAAAGTCAGATGAGGAACGCGGAATTGTAAGTCATCGCATATAGTTGAAACCGTTAGTTAATGATACGCAATCTCTTGTAGACTGAATGGTTTTGACCATTTAGATAGACTGATTGCACTACCATTAGCAGTAACTAGTTTACTGAGTCAAACGTACAGTGTCTCAGGTAGTAGCTCAAGCGGTCGGATAGAGGTATTCACTAGCTCGTGCGTCACTCGTATTTCGCGAATCCGCAAAACTCGCCTCTGAATTTATGTAGTCCAAACGAAGTTCTTCTATAATTTGAATATTCTTCCTTTTCGTTTCTGGGTATTTTTTCCTTTTTGTTTCCGAAATCGGACCGCAACCGGTCGTGGTCGTGCAGGCAACCTGGGCATTTTTACGTCCAGAGCAATTTGAATTTATGCGCACTAAAAACTTTCCTTATTGCTTTATTATTTTGTTTTTGCGTTATTAACCAGAGTACTTCGCGAGTTTTATTGCTGTTTATGTTATGCGCGGGCATTTTCAGCTGACCCCTCTGAACTAATTTCCTGCAAACGCGATATAGTTAGCAAGGAGCAGAGAAAGTGCATGATATTCTTATTCTTTCCGGTTCAAGCATAATGATAATAATGATTGTTTTAAGTGGTTTGGCGTTGAGGTAGTTGGTTAAGTCTTCTTTGGAAGTTCGCGAGTTTTCATTCTTAAGACGTCCAATGTTCCATGGGTTCTCAGAATTTCTTCAAAGATTTTGTTCAAGGGGTATACATTAATCTGGCCGACGCTCAAGAAGCAGACCTGTGGTCAACAATCAGACCTGTGGTATATAATCAGACCTGTGGTGAAGAATAAGACCTGTGGTCCAGAATCAGACCTTTGGTCAAGAATCAGACCTGTGGTCAAGAATCAGACCTGTGGTCAAGAATCAGACCTGTGGTCAAGAATCAAACCTGTGGTCAAGAATCAAACCTGTGGTCAAGAATCAAATCAGTGCTCAAAAATCAGGCCTGTGGTTAAGAATCAGACCTGTGGTGAAGAATCAGACCTGTGCTCAAAAATCAGGCCTGTGGTCAAGAATCAGACCTGTGGTCAAGAATCAGACCAGTGCTCAAGAACAAGACCTGTGGTCAAGAATCAGACCAGTGCTCAAGAACAAGACCTGTGGTCAAGAATCAGACCTGTGCTCAAAAATCAAGCCTGTGTGTGGTTCAACAGTACGGTTAGGACAATTTGATAATTTTTATGATTGGCATACTACTACATACTGAATAAACAAATACACTAATATTCAGTAGTATAAGTTTTGTACTCATTTTCCGGAAAGCAAAAATATATTCGAAGGGAGCACTTAAATACGTATGGCGGTCGCAGTCGTTCGCAATCGAAAACTTATTAGAATACCCACTCGGACGTTCGATTTTTGTTCGAAGATGCAAATACATGTGACACGCATAACTAGATAGGAATAACCATTGTAGCTCCGACTAACCTGCATACTGAAACGTACTAGGCGTATACGTGTGACTCGGATGATGGGAATAACCCCTCTTTGGTTCTACCCCATTGAAAACACATGTTCGTCGGTATCGGCCCTATAGTGCCTCTGAAAACAAACGAAGTTTGGAGAAGACATGAACATACGAGTTTGAATTTCAAAACCAAAGCAGTAGTAGAAATTCAAACCTGATTGAATCACTTTTTTTGGGTGTTGACCTGGAGATGGTAATAATGATAGAAAAAGTACTTTCGTGAAGGGCTTTCAGGACCACATGCTGGGTATAGTGGGAAGAAAATTAATGGACCGAGCGGTTATCCAGATGTCAATTGTCGACGTGTTTGGACGTCATCCTCATCATCATGCTCGGAGACCAAGTGGCAAAATTTCAAAGAAGACAGGGCAAAAATGATGACTGTAAAAGGAGGCACAAAATTATATTTTAACTAATGATGCCATGTAAAAATGTATTTTCCAAAAAGCATTGACTTACCCTGCAGCAGATATAAAAACATGAAAACTATGTTTTGGTTTACCCCTTACCGTTCACCCTGTTAACACGCACAAGTGGCATCAACATCACAGCGCGGGGGAGTGTTCGGTAAGAAAAGGCGGAATGTCTGTGCATAACAACACTTCTGAGTTGGCCATCAATATTTTACCGTCGCTTCCAGAGATGACGGTTGCAACAGTACGGACGTTTCTGAGTATCAGAGGTAGTTTGCTTTGGACACCGTAAGAAATTAGATTAGCATAAAAGTCGGACACGTTTGACTGTTCAACCTCTCATTCTAATCCCTCATAATGTATGTGCTGCTAACAGAAAACATGACCGCATGTAAGAAATGGACCAGCCGGAAACCGTTTACGCGCGCCAGATGTGTCAAAACCCCGTCGAGGGTGGAGGAGCACCTCTAGTTTAGCTTTGGTGAAAGAACCGAATGTTTATTAGAGAACTTTCTGTTGTAAACGTATTAACTAACTAACCCCGTAGATTCATCATCCGAACTATGAAAATTTACCGGCGAAGCTTTTGGCAAATCTACAAATAGTAAAAGAAACTTTTGACGCCACCAGCCCAGGCGGTAGGTATCTGGGGCATTGGGTTACCAGTTTGCGTGGTCCTTCCTTAATTAATTCCTCCGCTAAGGGGAATAATCGTCTTTGTCAGTTTTTTTAAATAAATCAATTAAATCGCATAATCCAGACATGATGATGAAACGCACCGCTGTCAGCCTTAAGTGGTTTTGATTTCGCGAGATGGAAGCGTTTTCACCCGGGACTTTCTTGATAGCGAGACATACACGACGGTCCATGCGCCTGCACATTATAGTTATCTGCAAGGACTTGGTTAACTGTCTTCTTACCAAAGAGAATTCATTCGAGAAAAATAAGATATCGCAATAGAAGAGTTGCTGCATTTCATTAGGTCGGTTGAAATTGGTCAGCGGCAACACTTTACACCTAATGATACTGTTGCGAATTTGTTAATTGTGGAATGTGAGTGAGAGGTGTTGGGTAGGGGACTTTAACTATGAAAGATATCAGCCCGGAGATGTGTCAACTTCGAGAGATATTAATCATAAGAGGTATCAACGAGAGATATCATTTATGAGAAATATTAATATATTAATATAAGATGCAGCAACCACGATAGGGACCAACCATTAGAGGCATCAGCTACAACATTTATCACCAGCAAGCGGTATGAACCACAAGATGTGTCCACCACAGAAGTGTATCATCCAGAAGACGCATCGGCCAGAAGTGGTAATAACCACAAGACGTGTCACCAGATTCAAAGGATGGGCAGGCAGAGTCCCGTCCATTTCATTCGGCATAGGCAACCCTTAAACAACTTACCGGGGTGTACACATTTCGCGTATCCCCAGTGTAGCAATCGCAAAGCGAAACAACCCGAAGAGATATGAATAACAAGAGGTGTCAACCACACGACATATCAAGCACAAGACGTGCCAACCACATGAGCTACCAACCGCAAGTAGGGCGGGTTCGCGTCAACTTTGGGAGAGTAACGTCATTGCGCAGTAAGCTAAATTGAAACTGCTCATGACTGTACTGTGAGGTCATAACTTGCGCAGAAAATAATGGCGTCACTCTATCAAAATTAACACGACCCCCCTTAGTACGGTACTTTTCAGCTTAAATGCTACGTCAGAGACCTTAGGATATGTGCGCCTAAACCCTATAAGCATTATTACGCACCCATTCTAAGGTCCCCCTTGTTGAAAACCTCTATATGAACCACACGAGGCACCAACCTCACGAGGTACCAACCACCTAGTGCACCAATCATACGAGGTAACAACTATCAGAAAAAAAACACGGAAGGTATCATCTGCAGACGACTAGTCCACGAAGAGTATCGTCCCCGAGAGCCGTCACCGACAAGAACTATTAACTATGAAATCCATTAAGAGGCGAGTACTGCCTCGTACGGTGCATTTTCTGAGGCGCTGTGGGTGAACAATAGTTCATTGGGGTTACCAGAGGTCTTAGCCTTGATATCCACTAGGTTTCATAGCGGAGGAGCCAACGCGTTATTGACAGCGATATCTCATTACCTTAAGCCAATCGCTCTTCTTCGTCAACTCGCAATAAAATTTACATCCTCAACCATCTTTCCGAGTACTGCCTCGCAGGAATTCCTCGGGCCCATGGAACAGATCTACATATCTACTCAAACAAACTCATTATGCATGTACACTTCGATGCAAATGAATGTCGTTAAAAATAATATTTGCATTTCGGTTTTTTCAAAGAATGTACCGTACGTGACCCACTTCTTTGATTCACTGTTTGTGGTTTTAATAGCGTGTAAAACGTCCTAATTTAACTACAACATAGTGTTAATTGAAGCGAACTTATGGTTAAAAACGAGGCACACTATTGCGTCTGCTGAAGCACTTCTGACCTCTAACCATTCACTATATCGCGTGGGTCTCGCAATATTCGCGTAACAAAAAAGGAGCAAAACGATCAAAAGCAGCAAAACTATTAAAGCAGCAAAACTATTAAAGGAGCAAAACGATGAAGAGTAACGAAATGACCAAGAGTATCAAAACGATCAAGAGTATCAAAATGACCAAGAGTATCAATTCGTTGTAATTAATTGATTGTTGGTATAAGAATGGTATTAATTACGGAGTTGACAGGCGTAATCGCTGTTAGCGCGATATTGTCACCGATATTAATGATCAGAGAATCTGATCACGCCTGACAACTTTTTTATGAATGATGCTTGGTTTCATTGATGAAATTGTAAAATCGGGCCAAATGCGACCACATTAGTCCGAAAAATTGAACACGATTCGAAGTAAAACACAAACACTCGATCTCGACCAGCTGGATTCGTGCCAAAGGACGACAAAAAAGATAATTTCCTGTTGAGATATTCCTCATTGTGCTCGCCAATTTGGCGCTGCCTTAGCGATCGCCTCAAACTGTACCAACTGATAGAATAAAACCTAAATACAGTTATTTCACATCGCAGCAAGGTATAATTTCGGTAGGACTGCGTCTTGGTATCTAATGAAGCAATTCTCCTTCTGCCTGCAATTCTTACACGGCTAGCTAAAGGTACGTTCGCACGTTGATCGATGATCGGAAAGTGTAACGATCATATGAAGAAGAAACCGAATAAAACTATGAAAAGAAATGAAAGTAGTCAAAGGAATGAAACTAAGAAAAGGAATAAAACCAAGGAAAGAAACGAGAAAATAGAACAGAACAGAATATCAAACAAACTAGAAAGGAAAACAACGCCCTAAGCGATCATATGCTGACGTAATAGTATTTATCATAATTTAAAACCAGCGCTTCTCGTACAAGCTTTATGGAAGGTCGTCGCCATCGTCGCAGTGTCAATGAAACGAAAATAAAGATGTTAAAAATAGACAGTCGTAGCGGGCAATCCGCCGAAAATGATGGTGCAAATTTGTTCCCAGCACTGACCAAGAAAACGCTGATGAGTTCACGTTTTAAAATATAAAGCCACAAAACCTTGTGCTATTTGGTCACTAATTGGAGCCACTCGGCGCATATGTCAACAATGCTATCGTTAACCTTGATCGACGTCAACATATTTGAATGGCGAAACCGAAGGAAGGAAGATTCAGTGTTAGAGCTGTTTTATTGTGATGAAGTCTATCGAAAGCAGAGAACTTTAATGAACTCCAATTACCACACGTATGATTTCTGCAACAATATATATATACATAAATTTAAATACCTCCAACCGCGAAATTATCATCGTCAAAGCTCAAAAAACGACCTTGCTACAGAACGAAATACGCTTGGCTGCCTCGAAATTCCTCCTCATAACATGTTGCTATGAATAGAGCAAGTTTTTCCTAGTCCAACAAAAGACTTAATGATCTTGTTGGTTAATTTACTAGATATGCTAACACGCGAATTTTGAACAAAAACCGGATTTTATTCGGACCGGAACAGTAAACCTTTGCGAGAACACAATGGCCACTTTGGACCGCACTTCCTGGTTTCGCTAAAAATTATACGTTCAAGAAAACATTTCGTTATTTCCATTCGTTTTAATGTTACTGTGTAGTTTGTTAATTATATGTTAAGTTTGCCATTCTGTAAACTCCATCAATTTTGTAGTTTTCAATTCTTTTTTCAGTGATCCATTCATTTCACGGGTTTCTATTCCTTTTACGGGATTTCTATTCCTTTTGCAGTTTTCTATTAATCTAGTACATTTCTCTTAATTTTCCACTATAATCCCATCTTAATTTTCCACTTACAATCTCATCATTTCTCCAGCAAAATTATTTAAATCGAATGTGTTACAGTATAGTAGGCTGCCATTACATCCAATTTGTGAGCGAGATGAATTGTGCCTGGCGATGTTCTGCCGTGGCTCATAACTATTAAGATTAAGACGTAGAAATGAGTGCCATCTGGAAACTGGATCTTAATTAAACTTTAATTACGAGACAATCTTTCTACAAGCTGGTTTATTACAAATAATTATATGCGTACACTGAACGAAAGGTTGGTGATAATAGGTAACAGATATTATTCTAAGAAGGTTTATTATCTACCAACTGGGTAATTTACTTATTACGCAGCGAAGTATAGGATACGTTGATAATCTAACCTGATCACCGGAGATCTCAAAGAACGTCATCCATTTGACTGCGACAGTTATTAACCAATTCAAAGGGAGTCGTCCATGTCACTCAAGAGTCTAACAAATTATTACTTGTGGAGTATGATACGCGATTAACAACAAAAGACTATCACGTATATCCTCCCATTAGGCAGTCCATCGCTAGTCATAGTTGAGATACGTCAGGCGCCCATGATAGATCCGAGACGGAGGGAATCCCAGACGGAAGAACTACCAAAAGGAAAAACTCCCAAAAGGAAAAACTCCCAAAAGGAAAAACTCCCAAAAGGAAAAACTCCCAAAAGGAAAACTCCCAAAAGGAAAAACTCAGACTGAACAACTCAGGCGGAAGAAATCCTATCCAACAGGTTTCCCCAATGAAAAATACAAGTGTTGAAGAGTCTAAACTTCTTTATCAAGTACATCAGTACCAGGGGCTTGACGTTGCTGAATGTGGACGTAGACATGCTAATTATGATGCACCCCAAAAAGAATGTCTTAAAGGGGAAACTTATTGGCCACGACTTGACAATAGTAAAGACATAGCTAACATAGTTATCATGGACAGAAGAGAATACATAAGAAAGATTTACAACGAACACAATGGCCCAAGTGAGGGATCACCATCATCACCGTTCCTAGCAATCGCGCAACATAGTCTAGAAAACAACCAGAACGGCCATGACAAATGTGGAACTGCTGCAGACGTAAGCAAAGGGGGTCATATTAACTTCGACGCTTCCAAACAATCCTATCTCAAAGTACTTTGTTGACGTATGGATGGTTATTTAGTGAGAGAAAATTAAAGTTTAATTTAACCTTTAAGGTAATCTCATTACAACACCCGGTAATTGAGGTTCCAATGATATTGCTTATATATCATTACCATTCTAGTGACAGTAATTCCCATGAAGTACCCATTGGAATCGACAAGCCAGATGGTTTTTATGGTGGTTGAACATTGAACCATCTCGAGTGTGGTGACAAAACGACCACTGCGACTTTTGGAACGGCTGTTGCAAAGGAAAACCATTCCGAGAAAGGCGACTATTATCGGGAGACCATTCCAGGAAAGAGATTTAAACACAAAAAAGCAGTTTGACGATTCGGTCAAAGGACAAGATTCGGCATAGTCCAGCATAAAGACCGGTAATAGAAGAGTAACAGCGCGGGTCTGTCACGGTAGCTGGCATTCGTACTGTTTTCAATTAAACAAGTTGCTTTCTGTCAGTCCTGACACACATCAACCACGCCATTTTATATCAAATAGACTTTGGTTCTTTCATCTCGACCTATATTTCCTGAGGTGTTCCACATTAACCAACCAATTGGGACTGATTTCCATGGTCGTCTTCTTAACGTCTGCGGCCTTCAGGATTCGTTCTTCGTCCGTCATTGTTAGTTCTTCGTCCATCAGAATTCGTTCGTCCATCAGAATTCGTTCGTCCATCACTATTCGTTGGTCTATCACTTTTCGTTCGCCCATCACTATTCGTTGGTTCATCATTATTCGCTCGCCCATGATTATTCGTTTTTCATCCATCACTATTGGTTCTTCGTCCTCCATTATTCGTTCTTTGTTAGTTGTCCTTGATCCTTCTTTAACCATACGAGTTCCCCCTAGCTTCAGAACTTGAAAATCAATTACTATAAATCCTTTCGCGTGCTTAATCGCACTGTTGTTTGCTTTCGCAGGGAATATTGCTATCTCAGTGGGATTTATTTCGCCGTGTTCCGTTTACGGAGAAGTTAACGTGGATTTCTAAATCACGGTGACATAACGGATGGTTGGACACATCGACTTGAAGATAGAGAGGCAGGAAAAACACGGAAAAGAGAGGGAATAGAGAGAAAGAGAGGAAATAGAGAGTAAGAGAGGAAATAGAGAGAAAGAGAGGGAATAGAGAGAAAGAGAGAAAAGAGACAAAGAGAGGAAAGAGACAAAGAGAGGAAAGAGACAAAGAGAGGAAAGAGACAAAGAAATGGAAGGAAGAGAGAGAGAAAAGAGGAATTTGTATTAAATTAAAGGCCTACAACAATACCAGAAAGCTAACTTAATAAACCGTATTGACTCGACGAACAGTTACCGAGGGGTTCTTTTATAGACCAACGTTCGGTGGCGACGCCTTGTTTCCCCAGCACCTTTTAACAACCGGATATTCAGTTGCTCTAGGTTACATAACTTATTTTTAGACTGAAATGCATACACATTTGTGTAGACATCTAATACATTCCTATTTATAATTCAAAATGGTTCTTGTGACCGTGCGATGGTTCGCCGGCGGCGTCACGGCTGCCTCGGCATTTTAGATCACTCACATCAAAGTCGCGACTCTCGATGGCTGCACACAGGCAATGTCAATATTAGTCCATTAGATTTCAATATAGAGGCAATATAATGCAATAGGTAATATAACTGTACTTCATCGAAAGACATTCGTCAACTTCGTCATAATGGTTCGAGGCCTTAGAATTGTCAATATTACCGAACGCCCACAAAACTGGTGGTGCCAGTGCACCCACCTCAAGATACTTCTCCTAGCTATTGCTGCGGTCTCGAGATGGGGAGAAACCAAGCTCAAGTCTCTTACTCAACTGTCTCAACTCTCTTTCTCAACTCTGTTTCTCAATTCTCTTACTCAACTCGCGACTCAGCTCATATACAATGCGAACGGCAATTTGTGTAGGATAATCATAATAGTGAACTTGACGGAAAATGTTAAAAACCGTGCCTCGCCTAAACGCATCTAAGAGTCACGATTAATTAAGGAGTTGAAAGATTTCAAGGAAGAGAACGGTTCGAGCAGATTAAAAACGCCCGAGTAAGTTTACAAACACCGTGATCGTTTTAGTCACGTATATCTGTGTTTAAAAGGCAATTTTCGAGTTATTTGTCATATCTTACCAGCACAATTACTGACGGTCACCGTTAACCTCGCAAAGGTTCGTAGAAAAGATAGGGGTAAACGTACCTGAAACAAAAGAAAAAGTATGAATACCAATTGCATCCTTATAAATACCAATTGCAACCATTCCTCATCGAGAACATTAATGGACACAGGGCGTGGACCAGGGAACATTACTATGTCGTTTGCGCCACAATGCGTGATAGTTACTTAATGACTAAAGTTTACGCCGTTGCGTGCATTGCACCCTTACAAATCGTTCTTTTATAGCAGAAGTAATGGTTAAGGACGTAACGCTAAATGAAATGGGGTTTGTCTTTGTTCACCTGGTTTAATAACAGTTAGGTTTGTAATCTTATTATAATTTATCATAACGGCTGCCGGGTAAAAGTTCGCTAAAGATCGAATCAATGTTCTTATTAGGATTTCAAACGAACGTTGAATGACGAGAAGGTCAAGCGTGACAAGAGTTAGTTTCTGGGGTGGGTAATTCTATCCCTTCCTGCTAACATCCCGATCAATTGGTCAACTATCTGGCGCTCTTCTTGTTCAGTTGGTCAGCTAGTTGACACTCTCCCTGACCAGTTGGTCAATTAGATGATAGTTTCCCTGGTCAGTCGGTGAACTAGATGACATTCTCGCTGGTCAGCTGGTCAAGTTCATGCGAAACCGCCACCGAGAATCGAGTGGATTTTTGCTTTCAACGATCCCGACGATTTTCTGCACCAACATCCAATTCTGTTCTCTGTTAACGAAAACACGAGGAGAAATAGTTTAATTGCTTAGAGGGCCTTACGGGAAGTATGCTCTATGCTGGGCAAGATCTTTCGCAAGGTTTGCTGGTTTTATAAGCGACCCAATATCACATGAAGATGAACCCCTTTCAGGTCACCCCTTGGCGTTCATTCTGATTGTTCCAAAACAATCGACCAATTGGAGGAAACAACTGACAACTGAGTTTATTTTTCAAAAGTCGTCACAAAGATGTCATCGCCATAATCTTGAAGCAAAAGGAGTCCAACCACTGGAAGCAAAATAAGCCCAACCAGTTGAAGCGAAAGAAGCCCAACCAGTGGAAGCGAAAGAAATCCCAACCAGTGGAAGCGAAAGAAGCCCAACCAGTAGAAGCGAAAGAAGCCCAACCAGTGGAAGCGAAAGAAGCCCAACCAATGGAAGACACCTTCATCGCCCAGACCATAAAAGAACGTCAAGGAAAACACATTTCCAAAAAGGTGTGTCTTTTCGCCATCAAAGGACACTTTCACGATGAATTTGTTCCTTAGCGTGTACCAACATTACTATCTGCAAGTGCTGAAGCGATTGAAAGAGGCTCGTTCATATTGACAACGCACCCACACAGTACTGAAAATCAATTAGTTTGTGGCAAAAACCGACATGACCATGATGTGACAACCCCTTCACTCACTCCTAACCCCCTAAGTCTTCTTCTTATTGTTCAAGCTTTGGCTACTTTTTCTCTTGTCTTCAAGATGAGAAATCGCAAAAGAAAAGCATGATATAATGTAATGAGTACTAAGTGAAAAGAAAAATGTATCCCCACATTTACTAACTGAATTGAAAATATATCCTCATGATTGGCATAAATATCTCAGACTGAATCAAGATACTTCTTGAACATTTTGTCACTAGTTACACCTATAGCTCAAAAGGATTCTACGATTATAAAAGAGAACCCCCACGAATTTCTTAGTATGTTTATAAAATAGAAACATCCGAAGGCTTAAGATTATGACCCATCTCAATTTTATCAGCACTAACTTATCTAAGTTCAAATTAATAACACAGTTGACTGGAAGGAAACATCAATTATGATTAAATGAAGGCTAATTGAACGCAATCATAACAAAAACTTTAAAAAAGAAATTTATTGCTTTCTACTAAATAAATATGAACGTATTTCGGTAGGGACATAAATTCCACACTCAAAACGGGCGAATCAACAAACTTTATGGCGTGATTTGTAGCCGAGGTTGTTTACACGGATATAACGCGATATAGCGTACTTAGATATTCTTCACTTTGCCTTCAGGAGCTTCACTTAAAATAGAATAGACCAAATGAATCCTACACAAGAAAAACATAGGTGTATTCTGCTTTTCGAATTAAATGAAATTTACTTTTCAGACTAGTTAAAACGCAACCCTCTACTTCAACCTTTCTTGAGTTAAACTTTTCTTAATTTAAACCTTTCTTAACTTCAACCCTGCCAGACTGGTCCCTAATTAAAACTGATTTATTAATAGCGCAATTAAAAAACTATTCCGTAAGGACTTTCACTTAAATTAAGAACCCTTAGGTTCGGTTCTTCCTAGATGACTCCGAAGCCAATTTATAAATTAAGGATTCGTTAATTTGTTCATGAATACTACGATGTACACGTATGCATATTAAAAAATGTCGAGATCTTTTTTTCGCATGATCACTATACTTTCTCTTTATATGTATACTTTACATTTGATATTCAATTGTATTGTAATTTTATTAAGTGATCAAGTAACAATTGATTATGAATTCTTTTTAATAGTTTGCTACAGGATGATTATCCACAAAAAAATGAGAAAATGAAGCGTGATGTGTGACATGTCCACACTTAAAATGACATGGTTGTGCGCTGAACCAAACTATTGCAACAACGGTTCCATAAAATTTAACCTGTGAACACGGACGAATTTTTGTGGGCAATTGTGGAAAATGATGGGTTGATAGGATCCTTCGGATCAGCATTCACGTACGACGGAAACGGAAGCTCATGCCTCGTGGTATAACACAACAATACAACTAACTTATTAATTTATATGTGCATATTTAATGAGCGAGCGCCGACTAATATCAGAAGCAGCCACAATCGTATCAAATCAATGTCATCTAATTGCTTTCACCGGTTTCCGTTATTTTACGTTTGTCGCGGCTGCTGCAAGTGGAATATTTGTGCCATCGGTTTTTGAAGGTGTTTTCACTGTTAGAAAACTTGAAACATACATAATTCTTTAATTAACGTTCACTAATCTAGCTTTTTTATGTTTATCTGGCTATTTATTTTTATCTAGTTTTTGCATTTTTACTTCCTTGTATTAGTTGTACAGCTTTTCTCATAATAAATGTCATTCATTTCGTTTTGCGGATGCTGTCGTTCAAGCAAAGTTAACAATCAATCTGTACCCTAGTACTTATAGAAACATTAAAAAAATTCCTATTTTAGTTTAATTATATTTCGGATTCACATTAGTTTATTTACTACAGAAAATGGGAATAAAAGAGCGACATTTAATATAAAACTGAATGTACATATAAAGACAAAATATGATTCTCAACAATTCTGTTATGAGATTTCACACATTTGATAATAACAGTTGACAGTTCTCACGATCAAATTATGAATTTTGAACCCCTTAATACATAAAAATGCAATATACGAGAAAGTCCAGTGGAGATCACTCCGTAGGGGTACTCCAATCCATAGCTTCGTGTTACGTATTCGTCGTTGTTCTAGTTGGAGCTAATTTTTTGAACCATTCTTCGTGACGGCCGATGTTTACAACACTCAATTAAAATCCAATTAATGAAGCTGTCATCTACCCAACAATTAACTAAAAAAATTTAATTGCCATCGTAACGAACTACGGTATCAGGATTTCGGCGGTAAAGTGGGTCACATTTTGGAGATAATTTGGAAAGAAACGCGCGCTAGTTAGGCTTTTAAAAACGCATAAAATACGGTAACCGTTAAGTTTGTTATGACATTGCTTATGTGGCTGCAGAACACTAAACCCATTTAGTCCTCCAATTAGCTTAGGATGAAAGTCGCCTTTCTATCAAGCAGAGCACTCGTAGATTCGCGAATTATTGCTGCGAAATATACTTTTCACTCAAATTTTTATCACTCACATTTTTATCACTCATATTTTTATCACTCAAATTTTTATCAGTCATATTTTCATCACTCATATCTTTATCACTCAAATTTTTATCACTCAAATTTTTATCACTCAAACTTTTATCACTCAAATTTTTATCACTCAAATTTTTATCACTCAAATTTTTATCACTCAAATTTTTATCACTCATTTTTTATCAGTCATATTTTTATATTTTTCATTATCTTTATATTTTTCGATATTTTTCTTTTCAATGTCAATGCAAAGGTGACTTTAGCGAGCACATATGCATGTGTAAGTGACGCTCCAAGGCAAACGTACTTTCAATTTCTTTGTTGTAATTGCTGCTGAGCGCTTATCTCAAGTGCTTACATAAATTTGTTTTTATAATTCGCTCGCGTTTACTAAGTTAAATTAAAATTGAACATGGCACTGCGCACACAGAATGTTGCACACCTGATGTGTGTCAAATTCAGTTGGTATGGAAATGTACTTAACATTCATATTCAATTTCCTTTTTACTTAACATTCATGTATGAGCATACTTTATACATTTTCTGATATGCAACAGCGTACTTTTACCAAACTTTCAAATTTTACATTGATTGTGTACATTTACATACTTAAGTCTTTGCTGAGCAATAAATATCATCAAGTTATGTAATCTTTTCTTGTATAATTCCCTGTAGTTATTAAACATGAGTATATTCCTACATCTAGCAAGTGTTTGGTTAAATTTCTTACAATCCGCAGGAGGTAAATTAAAGGACTCAACAAAAAAAAAGGAAAAACCTATAACATCTGGGAACTTTGTTTATTTGCAATCGATCGAAGATTCATAATCTGGCCAATGTTATCCAATGGATAAATTATCACAAAAGGTAAATTATCAAAGGGATAAATAATACATGGGATAAATTATCAAAAGTGTAAATTATGCAAAATGTAAATTATCCACGGGGTAAATTATCCAAAGTGTAAATTATCCAAAGTGTACATTATCCAAGGGGTAAATTATCCAAGGGGTAAATTATCCAAACTGTAAATTATCCAAAGTGTAAATTATCCATGGGGTAAATTATTCAAAGCGTAAATTATCCAAACTGTACATTATCCAAGGGGTAAATTATCCAAGCGGTAAATTAACCAAACTGTAAATTATCCAAAGTGTAAATTATTCAAGGGGTAAATTATCCATTGTATAAATTATCCAAAGTGTATATTATACAAGGGGTAAATTTTCCACCGTGTAAATTATCCAAAGTGTAAATTATCCAAGGGGTAAATTATCCAAAGTGTAAATTATCCAAAGAGTAAATTATCCAAAGTGTAAATTATCCAAGGGGTAAATTATCCAAAGTGTAAATTATCCAAAGAGTAAATTATCCAAAGTATAAATTATCCAAGGAGTAAATTTTCCACCGTCTAAATTATTAAAATTGTAAACTATCCAAGGGGTAAGTTAGCCAAGCTGTAAATTATAAAAGGTTCAAATCTCCTCAGCAGTTTTCTGCGACCCTGCCGCCATATTTCCAAAGCAAGGCACCAATTTGCGCCGCCAGCAGCTCATGTGAGCAAGCTTCTGTTTATTTTTTGCCGCCATGACCGGATCCAAATGAACTCAGTAATATGAACTAAAAGGCAGATGTTAGTTTTGCCTGGTTTCACACGATTGTGTTATCCAGAACTGGCGTTATCTTTAGCCAGCTCAGCCGAGCTCGCCGGCAAGCTGAATTGTAACACCCATTGCTTTTAAGTATTTCCTGGAATTGCTCGAAGAATTAATTTGTCATCAACGGTTTTACTCGTGTGGTTTTCTGGTCATTTAGTCCGCAAAGAACCCCTTTATAACGCGAGGAAATGGACGGCGAGTTCAACAACCTCGAAACTGTAGCAAGATTGTCCTTTGAGCGCCGAACAATGCCGCAAGTATATCACCACTGACAATGAGTGCATATATTGGGATTATTTGCGGTGACCAATGAACGGCACTATGGTTATGAATATGCAAATTTGATTAGGTGGCAGGATGCCGAGAATTAACGCTTTTAGACAAATAGCTATTATGCAGAAAGCTTTAATTGATGCGTCCCCCTCTGTTCTATTCGCTATTTATTCAGAGGAGAAGCGATGCGATAGTGACTACTCGATCAATGATCCCTCCTGATAACAAAATTGTATAGTCAAAGATATCACAGAATCATTGCAATCATCAATATTTGCTAAAGGTGGGTGAAAATTATATTTGTACATTTGTAGATTTTAGAATAGTCATGGTATCACAAGCAACCAATAAAAAATACAACGAAGAGTACACGCATTTACCGGTGAATGTGTACATACACCTCTTAAACCATATACTTTTATCGCAACGTAGAATTATTAACAGGAGCATGTGTTTATGCTTACGTTAATATTAACGTGAACATATTAACATATATTAAGATGAGCATATTAATGTGAGTATATTAATGTGAGCATATTAATGTGAGCATATTAATGTGAGCATATTAATGTGAGCATATTACCGCGAGCATATTATCGTGAGCATATTAACGCGAGCATATTAACGTGAGCATATTAATGGAATCATATTAACGTGAGCATATTAATGGAAGCATATTAACGTGAGCATATTAACGTGAGCATATTAACGTGAGCATATTAACGCGAGCATATTAACGTAAGCATATTAAGGGAAGCATTTTAACGTGAGCATATTAACTTTAATTTCCTAAGTTTATTATAAATATTACAACAAAATCGTATTCACATTATTGAATTGTTTTTAGGTATAGATTGTCGGTACGTTCAGCTTTTTTTAATGCAGCGAAAAATATACCTGCTTTTTTCTTAAATAATAATCAATTTGAAAAAAGCCCTAGGTATCGATAATCAACTCAAAAAAATTGCCAATTTTTAATTTCCAAAAAAATCAGCGGTGGGCCTATACTTTTCAACGTTAGAAATTTTGTATGCTTCTTGGCTGTTAATGTGAACATAATAAATTGATCATATTAACACCAGCGTATTATCGTGGGTATATTAACATGACGACCACACAGTTCACTCGGTGTACTACAAGGTACGTTCGAAGTTGTCCAAAGGCGATTATTTAATGTTCGTTAATTTTGAACCGGCAACAATGAGCCTCAAACTGGTTTGTTACATAAGGAACCTTGATATTACAGAGATTAGCGAATTCCGCTCAAACTGAGATTATCCATTGAAAATTAGAGACGGCAATTTAAACCCACAAAAAACTCTACCCAATTTTCTAATCCGATCTGATTGACCTATTATTTTGCGCGATATCGACGTTCTTTGTGGCGACATGCTGTAAACGTATGCAAGTACTAAACCGGAAATTTGATGTTGCACGAGGATGCGGACTCTAAAAATAACTACGTGAGGTAGTGACTTATTTTCTACCTTATTTATACCCATCAGTGCGGTACAGTCTGAAAGACGTACACCCATGTGCATAATAAATGAAGAGTGGATCTAAAAATTGAAATATTTGATTCTAAATAAAATATTTGCTTCTAAATAAAATATTTGCGTATAAATAAAATATTTGCGCCTAAATAAAATATTTGTGTCTAAATAAAATATTTGCGTCTAAATAAAATATTTACGTCTAAATAAAATATTTACGTCTAAATAAAATATTTACGTCTAAATAAAATATTTGCGTCTAAATAAAATATTTACGTCTAAATAAAATATTTGTATCTAAATAAAATGATAATGCAGTGGAACCTGTGTGTAGCCTTACATCCGCCTTTTACACCACAATAACTTAACATTCAGCTTTTTAGCCCGAAGTCGTGAGTCGTGAATGGGTCTAGCGTCGCAAATTATCTGGAGAGAATTGCGTCTTACAAAACTCAGTATGTGCACATTTACTTGGATCTGTTGAAAATGGGAATTTAATGGCTTCGTTTTGTTCGGGTTTTTACACGTACGTCGATTCCGTGTAACTGAGTTATTAGAGCCTGCGGGTAAAAAGTTTCCTAGTCGACGAATGCGAATGGGGCGCAAAAAAAGTTTGCATTTGATTTAATTGCAGTTATCTTCGCGCCCATTTACTTAACCTCTTATTATTTCGTGTTAAAACGGATGGATTTATGATTAACTAACTTAATAATGCGCCCGCTATATAATACGGATAATAGATTGTATATAAAGCGAAGGCTGATATAATGGAAAATATTTATACGTACATTTTAACGGATTGTATACTTATATATAAATTATGAGAGTTTGAGAATAGTTGAAAGGTGTCCACAACCCACCAGATAGCACGTTTATTTATAGTTCCACGGAAATATTTGCAAGATTGAACAAGGATAGAATTCGCAATTACAGACTAATCTAGAAATTGCAAAAAACTTCTATTTTTACCAAGGACATTGCCATCAGCGAATGCACAGAAGCATGCAGAAATAAACACGAACTTACGGCACAGTATCTTTGTGTAAAGCGATAGGAAAATAGACTATGCTGTACTACTACGGAATTGTATCGCGGTAGCCAACGGAATTTTTGATGACGAAGATAACATTTAGGGTGATATTATGGTTAGTGTTTTTAAGTTTAAAGAGGCCTTTAAATTCAATGTTAAAGAATAGGATAGAGAATTTATACGAAATTTCTCATTTAAATTATATATGTAACCTTGAATTTAAAGAGCTATTTAAACTTAAATCACTGACCATAATACCACCCTTAAAGATTAACCCTAAATAAAGAGATCAGGAGAGATCGCAGTTGACGGGGGCAATTGACAGTGGTAATTATCTGTTCATCGTACGCGAATTATTTTTATAATAGAATGGGGGGATTCGATTCGGTCTTGTATATTTTAGAACAATTTTTATATATTTTAGAACAATTTTTATATATTTTAGAACAATTTTTATATATTTTAGAACAACTCGTATATATATTTTAGAACAACTCGTATATATATTTTAGAGCGACTGATATATTTTAGAATGGCTCTTGCTCTGTAATTGATAGGACTGAGATAAATGCCGGCCGTATTTGCTATAATTTACAATAGGGCTGTCCAACTTCAGGGAGCTACACGGTATTTTATGTGAGATTAATTGTCTGATAATGTTGGGTAAATTGAAACTGCTCCTGGCAAGAGTTTACAAACTCGACACCTCAGCTGCCAGCGTGGATAATACGTTTATAAAAGGCAATATGTAACAGCCCACATGATGCATGCGAGATTATTAGAGATTTACTGGTCGAGAAACAACGTTAATTCTAGATCTAGGATCTGACCAGATGATACCCTATTTTAATCTGATCAGATGATACCCCATTTCGTTTGAAGATGGAGGCCTAATTGTTACTTCTGAGTGTGACCAGCCGAACGTGCTTTCTACATAATCGTTTGCATAACCGCCCAACAGCAGTAGTAAGTAACCCGTCAGACTAATTCCGAATGTGCATACATTATTTATTATCATACGGGGAGGTCCGGACCAAGATTTTATGCTGAGATTCGCCTTAACACTGGTTTTAATCGTGAATGCTCATTTACGACCACGTATTACCTAACGGGAGGCTGGTTTTATTGATATTCATAATATGTCATCTAGGAATCAACACATTTTGAAATACAAGCTTTAATAATAAAAGTTTTATAACAAAAGTTTTATATCAAAAATTTTATAACATAAGTTTAATAACAAACGTTTTATAACAAAAGTTTAATAACAAAAGTTTAATCGCAATAGTTTAATCGCAAAAGTTTAATCGCAAAAGTTTAATAACAAAAGATTAATAACAAAAGTTTAATACCAAAAGTTTAATACCAAAAGTTTAGTGCCAAAAGTTTAATACCAAAAGTTTAATACCAAAAGTTTAATACCAAAAATTTAATACCAAAAGTTTAATACCAAAAGTTTAATAACAAAACTTTTAATAACAAAAATTGTATAAACAAAAACTGTATTGACAAAAACGGAGATAACCCGCTGATAAGGCAAAACATAAGCGTTTTAAGTATCCAGAATGCACGTATGATTCATATCATTTAGAATTATACATGTGGAAGTCATATCGGAAATGACAGGAGATATCTTATCACAATGGATTTCATCGAAACTGTTCAAATAAAAGTGCAACATTTCGTCCAAAACAACAAATATCGAAATGTTCGTTCGCCTTGATCTCGCAAAAGTTTCCTATGCATCACAAAAAAGCAATTACTTTGTGCATATCGTGATAATATCACAAATATCACCAATTAGCCACGGACTTACATCACCCAAAAAATGGCAAATTGATACGTAAACTGTTTCATCTGAACCTTGATTTTGTTAATTAAAAAATTATGCCATTCCAATAATTAGTACACTAATGATAAGGAAATTATATTAATACAATTAAAAACAAAAATTATAAACAAATCAAAATGCTAGTAGTGGAACCGAAATAAAAATAATAATAAACTAATGGCAAAAAAATAATAATATGAACAAATTACGATAGCAAAGTAATAATACGTCATTGAGGAGCATCGGTGATTTATAATAAAAATAATAATAATTTTAATAAAAAGAGCGCCAAACGTAGGAAACAAGAGCGAATCGCAACGCCGAAACCGTCCTGGAGTTCAGTGAGCACGAGCACGTGTCTTATTTTAGGACATAAATATTTACAAAAGAATAAGAAAAGCACTATACGCACTCTGTACTTTCCGCTGCACGGGGGTGAAGTTGCGAAACTGGGCCGAGGGGGATGCCATCTAGAGGGCGAGTCGGCGAGGTTCACGTTGCCGAAACATTTGAACTTGCACCTGCACTGAGGTTATGATCTGCACCACTCACGCCGCTACTGATGGAACCGCCACTGACCGATCGAACGTAGGGTTATGTTGTACTTGCTGTACGCGCAGATGTTTTGTTCGAACCAAGCACCAGCACAACGCCACTGCCGAGCTGCTGCGGAACCGCACGAGACTACTCGAGCTTTAAACTGTGAAATGATTTCATCAAATGCACACACCGAAAATATTGTCTTGCGGCGTCAGCTCGGATTTGTCGTACTCCCGTCCTTGAAGGGGGTAGCCACCAAGTAGATTAATATTTATTTTGGTTTATTACTTTTTTATTGTATATTTAAATAATCTTGACGGAACTTAGATACAGGGTGACGTTATGTAACACATGGGCTGAAAAGTCCCGGGCCTAACACATAGATGGCGCTAGTCTTATTGCATTCGCCGCTTTTTCAGTTAGTACTAACCTTCAAAAGAAAGCTGTTAAAATTTCATAATATTCCACTCATAAGTTTGTGAGTTATTGTGCTAAGAGTGACACTACTTTTGATATTTTCAAAACAATGGATCAAAAACAATTTCGTGTTTTAATTTTACACTGCTTCTTGATGGGAAAAAATACCGTTCAAGCGAAGCAATGGCTTGAAAAGTGTTATCCGGGC
>JAWQRP010000044.1:0-49735 GCA_033557875.1 Quadriops clusia | reverse complement strand
GCGTTGATATTATTGTTCATTGGTGTTATATTTGTGTTACAATGTCGAAACGTTTTTTGGTTTGCGGTTTGGAAGAGAACGAGGTTGAAAGGATGCTTCGCTTTCCAAGGAACCCTGCAAGTTATAGCTGTCAATGACTCATATCTGAAGGATGCTTGACAGTCCAGGGAAAAAGTCAAAACGCGTCCTCACCTTGAAAATTTAAATTTTTTCATCTAATATGGTTTATTATTCTTTATTTATCATAAATAAAATTTAATTTGCTACTATTAAAAGATTGTTTACTTTTTAAAATTTTATTAAATTAGATATTTAATATAGCTTAAAATTCAGAATTCCCGCCTATTTTTTATTCAAGCATAGTAGCGACATCTACGCAATGGTTGGGATGAGGCATGGCTAATTTTTTTCTACAGAGTTACCCATCTCTCCTTATCTCTGTAGCCACCATAGTTTACAGGTTTCTACTATAAGTTTACAGCGACCTACTTATGAACCAAGTTAATTGTGACGACATGTATGGCGGTGGTTTTGAACACTATTATTGAACACTTGCCGGTTTTTATTAAACTCTTTCAAATTATGTTACTTGTAATATGAGATAATGGTTACCACAGTGCATGTACTTTTATTTGCAGTAGATAAATTAGAATTCTAAAATTTTTATAGGACCTAATTATTCAGTATATCAATTAATAAAGTTGCTAAATTTCAACGCGTAAACCCCTGCAAATTTGTTATACAATTTAGCTGAAGACTCCTAGGCAGAAGTAGAACATATAGGTAGTGACAGTGATTTTATTTTGTCAGAATCGGTGACTAGCCAAATGTTCGTCTATCGTCTTTTAATTATTCTGTTTCCTTGCATCATTTGTATAACTTCAGAAGCAAACAGCTCGCGCCTTGTTACAAAAATTCAGTAGTCAGTTGAAATGCTACATGACATTATCAAGCATAAATATAGTTTGTTAGATCAGAAAGTGGACAACAAGTTATTGCCAAAAATTGACCCACTATGTCAAGTAGCTTACTTTTTGAACAATAAGTACGGCAAGAGATAAAGCTAGCACAAATACTTACAAATATATTTGATGGTGACATTGTTCCTGTTATAGAAGGAGATAGTATATAAATTGTATTCTTGGGTATGTAGTCCTTTATTTAATTATTAAATTTATTATTTCAGTAATAATAACTAAACTTATTTAGAATTTTCGTAAACCATCATATCGTTCTATAGTATTATGTTTATGTTAGATTGAGTACATTCTTAGGTTAATTTTGTATATATGTTTAATGTATTCATTTTAGTTATATGCCCTTTGATAGATATTTCATTATTCTTTTTTCGTACAGTGCTAGATATTTTGATTTGCATTAATATAAAAATAAACTTATAAGTTTTCGCAATCCTACACGTCAATATTGTACTCATCAATTATATCTTACTATTAATTGTTCATATGAGTAATTGTGTCATGTTGTATAAGTATGACAAAAATAAGTTTTGAGTAGATTTTTTAGCATTGTAACTAAACATATAATTTTTTATCGAGATCATTGTTTTGTAATCAGCATTTTCTTTACTTCCTTGTTCATTCTCTTGAAAACATACTATGCTTCTGTCACAAAAGAATACAGAATTTAGGAAAGAAGGTAATGTTTCATTGGACACCTAACAAAGTCCGTCTTATTTTTGATTCAAGCGGAAGTTGTATTTGATCACTCATTTTGATAATTTATTTAGTTTCCCTTTAATAAATGTGCGCCAACTTTATTTGTATAAAATCAAGAAAAGTGTTTGGGAATAGAATTCCTTGTTCTCATCAAAGCATACTATAGGTATTGATTTTGTTCATAGTACAATTTTATTTTTTTTTCGTCCTGTTGCACCACACCGAATTGGATGAATCTTCAATATATTATAGCTAAACGATGAACACATATACTAAAAACTGGTGAATCTGCCGAAGCTGGTAGGTACCCTTCGAGAAGCACGAGAAATAAATATAATTTTTTTTTCTTAATAATAATGTCCTCCAGGGAGGTCCCAATCTTTTCACAAATATCACTACATAAAAGGATTATTTGTGGAAAATCTCAAATTAATCGGTCAATTAGAAACGAAATAAAAAAAATAAAAATGAAAAAACTTGTATATTAAATTTATATAGATAGGGGGTTGAAACTTTGCAATTTTGTTAACTGTCATACAATGTGTCTTTTGAGTTTCATTTCAGTTCAAAATGCTTGGGGGCACTTTTCAAAGGCTTATCCTGCTAGACCCTTTATTGACATTCAAATCTTAGCTTAGTTAGTCACCGTGAAATAAAGATAAAAAAAATCGTCTTACCTTGTCACCGATTCTTGGAAAGTGCTTGACGTCACAATCTTTGGAATAGAAGGGAATCGCTTTCTTAAGCCCGCTGGCCTGGTAAGAGATCAAGCCGCTCTCGGGGGGGTTGTCTCCGCTGTGTCCGTTTTGATTCTTCATGGGGCTCCGATTGCTCCAGTTGTTCACGATCTCTTTGACTATCACGCCGGAGATGTTCGCCTCGGCTCTTGTCTCGAACTGCACGGTGCCCGGGCTGAGCCGTTTCATGCGTATTGCGCTTTGCCGAGTGTTGGAGAAGGTTGCCGACTGGTCTTGGATGACGGTGAACTCGAACTCGTCGCCGACTTGCACTTCACGATCGACATCGAGCACTTCGTTGAAGTGGAAGAAGAGCCGGGGCTCCCGCTCCACGCACCGCAGAAAGCCGAAGCCTTCTTTGACGGAAACCACGACACCTTGTTCCCGCTTCTCCCCCGACACTATGAAGCTCTCGTCGAGCAAGGAGATTTGAGTGGCCCGGTTCAACTGGTCTCTCCGGTCGGTGGCGATCTTAAACTGAACCCAATCTCCGTGCCTCAGCGTAAAGTCCCCCTTTTGATCTTTGTCCCCGAAGGCGATCTCGACCTCGGAGTGGTCGGGCGCCCGGTACCGGATGCGGCCCGGTAACGCGTCCGTTTGGTGTCGAGCGTTTTGTCCTCTGTCCAGGGGCTTAAGAACCTGACCCTTCAAGATTTCCGGTTGCAAATCCTCGAAGATCACCGTGCCTGGTGGTAGTCGGGTGATGTTACAGGCGACTTCCTTCCCGTTGCGGGTCTGGATTATGAACTCCACATCGTCGCCCAGACGGAGCTCCTCCTTTGTCTTAGCCTCAGAAAAGTGGAAGAATATCTCTTTGACGACGTCTGCCCTCTCTATAAAACCAAAACTCTCCTTCATTGAGCAGACGACGCCTTGGTATTTTACTGGATGCGCCGGGTTTTCCAGCCTTACATGGCAAGCTCCCAAGTTTCCACTGGAAAATTAATAAAACTCTTCTGTTAATACCATTAACATTGTTATATCATTTTTTTCTTTATTAAAAATAATAATTCAATAGTTATTATTATTATTAATAATTACAGCACAGTGTAATTATTATTAATAAAATAAAGTTTATGGCCCCAGCAAGACTTATTCAACAAAATTAAATATTTGGTTACTCGTTGAAAATTTTTTTTAATTATCACACTATGCCCTTCGATTGTTTCCTACACAATCATCAACCTGTTGTCAAGGACGATGTTTTCTTTTTCTTTTATTTTAAATGGCCTTAGTCTAACAACTATACTGATTAGAAAATACAATAATAACTTACATAATATTAAACTTATTTAAATACATATTAAAAAATAAAATTATATTATTTAAATACAAATTAAGAAGTGTAACTAAAAATTACAATAAAGAATAAAAGTTAAATCGTCAATTTTATCGAGTTAATATGTGATTAATAAGATTTGAAGGACTAAAAAATTAGATGAAAAAAACAATAGTATGAATATTATTACATAGTGAATATTATTATATAGTTAATATTATTATATAGTGAACTTTATATAAAGTGAACTAATTACAAACAACCAATAAATCAAATCATTGTATCATTCAACAAATTACTACAAGAAAAAATCAACAAAGCTTATAAGAAACTCAACTAATGTTTTTTAGTGAATATACAACATTAAGTTATACTAACCTGTCGTCAAGTGTATACATGCTAAATGGTAATTAATAATGTTTAAAAGTCAGCAATCATATTAATCAAGTTTCGGTTTAAGATTAATATAATTGCTGTTATTAAAACATTAAACTTGTTTATTAATTTCAATTTAGTCATTTATTCAGCAGGTATATAGTTGACAACAGGTCAGTACAATTTATTGTTCTATATTGTTGTAAAAAAAAATTAGTTGAGTTTCTCATAACCTCGTTAATTTTTTCTTCTAGTAGTTATTTGTATCTGTAGTTTTCTGTATATGTAGCTATCTGTATTAAACAACATCATCCCTTACAGCACCAGTCGATGATTATAAAAAAAAAATCGAATAGCATAGTGCATCATTTAAAAAAGTTTTTCAACAAGTAATTTAATTTTATTGAATTATGACGAATTATTATAAACCCCTCAGCATCAAATTATTGAAAAGTAGAAAATCTTCCAACTATGAAACCAATTACAGAAACTACTGGCATCGAAGCAGTTGTTTATCGAAGAACGGCTGCAAATACTACACCTTGTTCTGAATCCAATACTTTGTGACGATGATTTCGAAATTATTGTGAACGAGACTAATAGGTACCACATGGTTAAAAATAATACAAAAAAATCTGAAACTTGGTTCACATTAACAAGTAAGGAATCACAAGGTTCTTTTGCGTTACGTTTAATTGTGGCACAAGTCACAAAGTCAAATATCGACATGTAGTGATGGAAGAAATATAGTTGGAGAAACTGAGTGCTTTGGTTTCTCAGCGGGATTGTGTCAGCTTTTTTTGTTGTATCACCAGAGAATTAAGTGCTTTGTTGAGCTTCCGGGTTACCAATCAAGAACATAAGTACGTACCTCCGGTGTTCCTCAGGGGCCAATTTTGGGACCCTGGCTTTTTTTGATTCTCTTTGATGATGTGGTATCAGTGATCTCCCGTGATAGCCTTCTTTTTGCTGGAGATCTGAAGGTATTCACGAGAGTTTCTTCTACTTCTGATTGTGTGAAGCTCCAGGACGATATGTTTAATTTAACCTAGTGGTGTCATCAAAATGATCTCTCACTTAATGCTAACAACTGTAGAGTTTCAACAGAATTTCGGAGCCTTTGGTCTTCTCTTATAGATTGGATGATGTTGTCCAGACTGTTGATAGTAATGCCAGAGAAAATCTGTGGTATTACTGACCTGAGTGTGTTATTAAACTCTGAACTCACCTTCTGCCAGCACATTAGAAATGTATGCATTATCATACCGTACTTTGGATTTCAAGAACAATATACAAGAAATGATAATGCAGTAATTGATGAGTCTAAAATCTTTCTAAAGTTACTGTTTCCATTTACTACATTTGATTATTTAGAACAAAACGACGCAAATATTATTTTAAAAATTAATAGAACCAATAAAGTTATTAAATCTGTTTATAATACAGTCTTTTATCTCTATAAAGTTTTCTGTAGTTTAATTAAAAATATATTTGTTGAAGGTTGAGGACTGGCATCTCAGTTAAAAGGATTAAAAATAATAATTCAATATTTTACAGTTTGTTCACTTGATTTTTTTTTATTTTAGGAATAAATTTTGTAAGTTCGCTAATGTTTCATTAATTTATTTTTAAGAGAGGAGATTAAGAGAGGAAAACCCAGCATTTATTTTCCCTCTTCTGTGATTCTACGTTGCATGTGTTTTTAATTTGTTTTATATTTAATTTGTTTTGATGTTGAATTCTTTTATCATTTGATTTTGTTTTAGTGTTTGATTTTGTTTTAGTGTTTGATTGTGATTTATTGTTAAGCTGTGGTTTGATTTTCATTAGTTTTGTGTATGATTTATATTTAGATAAGATTACATTTAGACAGGATTACATTTAAACAGGATTACATTTAAACCTTAATTTATCTTGCCTTTGATTTTATGCTTTGCCTTTACTTTTACTTTTTGTTTTTATGTTTATGTATTTTTTTTATTTTCATTTTAATACAAAAGGTGTTCAGTATTTTAAAATTGTTTTATTTTTTGCTGCCTCATTAATTTTTATTAAACTTATTTTTATAAAAATTATTATATCTGTAGATTTATTATTAATATATTCATCTCTTTGTATTCTTACATTTATTCGGTGTTTACTTTTGGTGTATGTTTTTTTCTTTAATTTCAACTACAAATAATGTGTTTCAACTCTACTGTTCTTAAGATGAGGTAAATGATGATCGAGTTAATAAATTCACATAATAATAATAATAATAATGAGACTTTCATTTATATCATTTTGAAATATAAATTTCTAAAGTTTAATATAGGTAGTATATAAGAGACTTCAATCTCTTCTTAATAATTATAATATAATTAATTATAAAATGAAAAGAGATTGTAACAAAAATAAGCAGGAGCAGATATAATGTAGTAGCACAGATAGTTCATCACAGATAACCAGTTAACTCATCACAGATAACGAGATAGCTCATCACATAGGGAAAAAGATGGTGGTTTTGAACTTGAGAGGAAATTTTAATTACGCATCCGACTAACGAAGAAGCAAGATTCTCAAAAAATTGTCTTGCCAAGATTCGTAGAACATAATACTGTTAAAAGTTGCTATAATATATGTACAAACTATTACATTAATAAATTAAAAGCTCTTTTCAAGATGAAATTTTAAAAAAATCGACTTTTTAGGTCGTTTGCCTATTTGACCCCTTAAGAAAAATGTTAATATGAATAGCTGATTATCTGGCTAGACCAGTGGCTTAATGAATGTAGTGAAGTCAACGTTATAGATTTTCTTATTTTTTCCTTGGCCGATAAGAAATATTACTTCATATAATAAAAAAAAAATAAAGAAAAATACAAATAATTTAATGGTAACCATAAACTCACTGAATTTAAATTAATACAGTTTAAACCTTGTCTTCTTGAACATTACCTAAGCTTCAGCTTTCTTGGGGAACATCAGCTGATTATCGTTCGACACGTGACATAATCACAAACAAGCGAATTACTAATTCAACAATTTGCATTTTTGTAGTTTTAGCACAAGTTAGCTCTGCTTGACACGATGCGAGTTATCGGAGACCTTCGTATGTTGCCGTTCCTCTACTTTTATATGTGGACAGGCGGAATCAGTATTTCTTAAAATTCTCATTTAAATACCTTACAGCTTATGTAACCTTTAACATTTCTGATGAAAAGCATTAGATGAGCTATTTGGTTATCTGTGATAGTAGCATATTCAATAGTAGTAGTTCTTGAATTAAATTACTATTTGATGCTGTACTTAATTAGGACAAAGTGTACAATTTTATGTTCACAATTACAATGAACTGGACTAATTTAATTCAGAACTTTAAAAGTCAAATAGGTCGTAACTTACCGATTATTCGTAGCGATTTGGAAGCTAACTTTATCGCCAGCTCGAAGGGTCACGTTTCCTTCAACATCATCTTTAGTGTAAGGCAGGAAAAAGCATTCGCCCCGGTTTTCATAACTAATGCGACCCTGCGTATCTCCGCTTGAACCTTCTCCTCTTAATTCTGTTGTTACAGTACCCGTTACCCTCTCTTCGCTCATTACCTAGAACGAGACGAACATAAAGTAGGTCACGATGAAATTCAAGTAAAAATTAATTATCTGTACATGATTCACGTAAATTGCACAATTTGTTCAAATTATTAAAATTCTAAATGTTATAAATCATATAATTTTCATTAATATCACAAATTGTAGAAATAACACAAATTATAGAAATAAGACAAATTATAGAAATAATACAAATTACAGAAATTACACAATTTTTATATATATATGGCACAAATTATATAAATCACATAATTTAAATAAACGCAATATATATAAATCACATAATTTATACAAATATATAGGCTAACAAATATACAAATCACACTGTTTATACAAATTACGCATAAGTATAAATGACTCATAATTTGTACAAACTGGACATAAGTTAAAAAATAAATTAAACAAGATTTAAAGCATTATAAAAAGTATCGAATAAATGTGGAAATAAGAGATAAAAGGTTTGTTACTTGGTGATTGAAACTGCGCCTTGCCCCGTGATACCCGGCAAACACATGTCTTTTGGGAAGCATTTCACCGAAACTTCAAAAATATATCGTCAACTGATAAGATTGCACTATCTTGTCTATTAAAAATGATTTATTGTTATCGTACATGTACAAGTTAAACTGCATAAAATCTGTTGTGCACACATCACTTAGTAAATAAATTTAAACTTGAACTCACACACCAAATTAAATAACATAATAAAAACAAGTGGAGTTTTTCGTACAAGACCCAAAAAAGCCGTAATTTTCTAGAACGGATTCAATAAGAAGGTAAAAGCAAATCTACAATACGAATGAATAAAAGAATTGTTATACTTACAACTTCTGGTGCTATTTTAGTGACTGCGCTAGCTATTGGTTTGCCGGTCCGTCGGTCATATGTCATCTCAAATTCTACGGGATCTCCAATTTTCAGGTGTTCTATATTCCCACTAAATTGGCTAAAGTGGAAAAACAATCGAGCCTGCCGCTCACAACATTGTATAAATCCATAAGAATGCTAGATCAGGAGAAAAGAGAGAATTATTATTCGTGAACGCATTATTATGAATTAAGCAATGTTTCGTGTGAGAATTTTATAATGCCACATATATCGTCACTATACTGAATATAATGTGATAAACATATAATGTGATAAACATATAATGTGATAAACATATAATATGACATATAATATAGTGATATTTCCGTTTCTCCACATTAAACACGATAGTTTTTTACCTTTCTAGAAGTATTAACGTTTCGTAAAGCATATTTCTTGGGAAAATGTTGACAAGGTTTATATAGTACTGTCATACTGTGACAGCTTTTGTCATGAATAAAATAAGGTGATCATGATGTGAGAAGAAATAAAAGTAAATACAAAATTGATTTATTTATTTATTCACAACTAAATAAAAATTTTTAATAAGGAATTATAAATTCATCAAAATTATTATATCCTTCCGATAAATTTAGATTTCCTTCCAATAAATTTAGGTTTCCTTCCTATAAATTTAGATTTCCTTCCTATAAATTTAGATTTCCTTCCTATAAATTTAGATTTCCTTCCAATAAATTTAGATTTAATTCAAAATAAAACAAATACAGTACATTAAGTGAATTTTTTCAAATAGTGTTTTAATTAATTCGACTATTCGGATGTGTTCTAATGTATCGTCGGCAATAAAAGTAAGAAAGTTGACTTACCAATAACTTTTCGATAATGCCAGTCTCACGAGTACCAAGGTTAGCAGAATTAGAATCATTGTAACTACTACTGTTTCCATTAGAAAAAACGCTATTGCTAATAGAATCACCGCTGCTGTTGTACATGTTGTTCGAGTCTAACGAAAAAGTCCCGATCGGAAAACGTCCTGATGTATTTGTGGCACTTGAAGATCCATATAAACTGTTATTGAACGAGGATGGTGATTTGTCCTGAAGTAGAGGAAATTCAGCCCCGAACCGTGAACTTGATGTGGAACGATTGTTAAAGTTAAATGCTTGCGAAGATTTTCCTGCAAGACAAAACATCGGTTTTATTTTCGGGAATATGCTTTGTAGATTAAAGCGCAGGTGCCCTTCGGCTTGTCAGTTCGACATTACTGCGTTGTCGCGATGATTTTTACTTTTGTCAAAAATCGAAATAACAAACGCATTAGTGAAGTCGAGCCGAAAGAGTATCTACTTTTTACTAAGTAGATATTACTATTTATATTGCAATATTAGTAGATATTTTATTACAATATTAAACGTTTTTCCTTGAAATAGATATTTTAAATTGAATAGGTATTTTAAATAAAATAGGTATTTTAAATGAAATAGGAGAAAAACTCACCATTACTGGTCATAGTTTTAAAATCGATGATGGCAGAGTCTTGATTCATGGTGTCGGGCGGCTGGAAGTTTTTCCACTGAGGATTGGTGGACATAGTCTATCAGAACAATGATTTATCTTCTTCACTTCTTACCGTTTTCTTAAGTGTAGTGATATCACAGAATGGTTATGGTATTCTCGAATACCCCACAGTGTCAAATATGGCAGCCAATACCGTAACAGCAAATTCTCACTGAATTCTGAATTGAGGGAAATCAATTCACAATAGAATAACAAGTTCACAGTGTTCAAAACAATTTCTTATATATATATATAATAGAAAATAAAAACTTGTACAACAATCCACAGTCACTCAAAATTTAAATGGAACTGAAAAGTTGAACTAAAAATCCTCAGATGTCTTCAATGCGTGCTGGGTGCGGATTGTGCTGTATGCTCATAATTTTATTACAAGGCCAGTGGTTGCGCTGATACTGGTTACTTTGAATTTTCTATTCTAAATTTTGAGTTTCTTAGTTACACAAGCTGGAACAAGAACAAGAAATGGACCATTAGTACACGGAAACAAGCCATTACTACAATCAATACTACTATATAATATTATATAAATAATGCAATATTATATAAATATGACAATATTATATAAATAAGACAATATTATATAAATTACACAATATTATATAAATATCACAATATTATATAAATAACACAATATTATATAAATATTCAGATAATTTCTTAACATATAATATTTATAATGCAATTGGTTAAATCTCAAATATATTTAATGTGTCATCGTCAGGGCAAAATTCCACAAAACTGTGTACAGAAGAAGGATTTCCGGAAATTTGTGGTTTTAGTGGCACTTTAAACCCACGATTTGCACCAATATATCTGCTTACGAACTTTCACCAGTTAATCTGTCCAACGCTTTCTTTAGATATTTATTTTAAAACAAATATGGCATGATCCTGTTCGAAGATCTGGATTTTGAAAAATCGGTAAACGTCGTTATTCGCTCTTATTTACTTTAACACATGTTTATATTTTAACATACGTTTTTACTTTGATAAGCGTTTTTAGTTTTATAAAGGTTTTTACTTTAATAAACGTTTTTACTTTGATAAACGTTTTTACTTTAATAAATGTTTTTACTTTAATAAATGGTTTTACTTTAATAAACGTTTTTACTTTGATAAACGTTTTTACTTTAATAAACGTTTTTACTTTAATAAACGTTTTTACTTTAATAAACATTTTTACTTTAATAACCGTTTAATACTCATCGACTATTCTACGATTCACGATAAATGTTGAAAAACAAAAGGGATTTTCGGTTGTCCTACGAGTGTCACTAATAGAAATTTGCAGCAAAATAGTGCAAAACTTAATGATCATTTTGCTGTTTTTTTTATGTCGATTTTAGGATTTGTTTATTTCAAAAGAACGAGTTATATTTCGTTCGGTTTGGTACACATGAACTCACCTATGCTAATGTATGATACGGAGGATACGATAGTGATTTTGACGGCTTTCATGTTTGCAATTGTCAATAGAATTTGGAGTTGTTTGCTTGATTGAAAATTTATTTAAAGTTTGTACATTAATTAAAATTTTAAAAATGGTGTGTATAAATGAAATAAAATATATAAATAAAATAAAATATATAAATAAAATAAAATATATAAATAAAATAAAATATATATCTAATATAAAAATATATGAACAAAACAAAACATATAAATAAAATTTAAGCCAAAATAACCAAAATATATAAATAAAATCAAGGCATAAATAAAATTCAAACTTAAATCAAATCAAATCATAAATAAAATCGAAACGTAAATAAAATCGAAACATAAATCAAATCGAAACTTAAATAAAATCGAATCATAAAAAAATCGAAACTTAAATAAAATCTAAACTTAAATAAAATCGAAACATAAATAAAATCGAAACATAAATAAAATCGAAACATAAATAAAATGGAAACTTAAATAAAATGGAAACTTAAATAAAATCGAAACTTAAATAAAATCGAAATATAAATAAAATTGAAACAAAACTAAAATCGAAACTTAAATAATATCGAAACATAAATAATATCGAAAAATAAAATCGAAACATAAATAATATCGAAATAAATAAAATCGAAACATAAAAAATATCGAAATAAATAAAATTGAAAGGAATAAAATATAAACATAAATAAAATGGAAAGAAATAATATATAAACATGAATAAAGTGTTTGAGATGTACGTACAAAAGATAACTAACTATATTTATAGAAATTCAATATTTCTTGACTCTAGGCTAATTGGTCATTAAATAAGTTCAATATTTAAATGTACCTAAACAGGATCAATTCCCAAATGAGTTAGATTTCAAGTTCATTTACACTTCAGAGAAGTGAGTTAGTAAACTCTTTGGTTAGCAACAACACCTTGAACGTAAGTATCTATTTATTTTCTTTTATTAAACATTTTTCCTTATTAAAGTTTATGTAAATGCTCATTTCGACAAGCGCAGCTGCTAAATTTGTTTATTTTTATCGTTTTTGTTCAATTGACTGCCGCTAAAAATAAAATGACTAATGTAACTAACTATCTAGTTGACACAACGGAAATTAGTGAACACATTGTTGTATTGTATGTTGTGTTGTATCAACGGTTGTATGTTGTGTTGTATCAACGGTTGTATGTTGTGTTATATCAAGGGTTGTATGTTGTGTTATATTAACGGTTGTATGAAAAGAAAGAAAATTGGAAGACGATCTATAAAAAAGGAATACATAGATGGAATGGGGCAAGGGGGGAGTAATAATTATTGATGTAATTAAAGCAAATGGAGTGCATGAGTTCGGCCGGCCCTTTAATTAATTAATCTTTGTGGTAGGGGCATGGGAATAAATGGAAGACCCTTTTGTAGGTGTGTCAATGATGTTAATATGCATTTCCTGTTGAATGTATGTACTGTTGTGTCATAATATAATGTAGTGCTATTGATTTCTTTAGTAGTATTACCATTGAATGGTATTACTATTTTTATTACTACTATTATTTTTATTACTACTATTGTTTTCATTACTGCTATTGTTTTTATTACTACTATTGTTTTTATTACCACTATTATTTTTATTGCTATTATTATTTTTGTTACTTTTGTTTTTATTATTTTTTGTATTAGTATTTTCATTATTATCATCGGTTTTATTATTAAAAAACAGTAATACATATAAGTATTAATAACAAAACTAAAATTCTGGCAATCCCGTACCCTACTTTAAATAACTTTGTAAATTGTCTCTTAAGTTATAACATGAAGAAAAAAAATAAAAGAACAGCAAGTGTCAAGAAAATGAATCGCATATAAACTAAATGCTCAACTCCCAATAATAATATTAAAGAATTTAATTTATTTAAATAACAAATAATAATATATGAAAATAAATTAGAAAAAAATAAATGAGAAAACAATCAATGGGATGAAAATAATTGAGCGAAATATTATAAGAAAGAAGAATATTTTATTAAAAAGGTCAAAATAATTTTGAAAAAGCTTAGGAAAGAAAATATATCTATCTATACAAAATTCTAGTAAGGTTACAATCTTTGCTAGAATACCATTGAATATAAAGTATATATACTCTATATTCAATGGTAATACCTTTTGAATTTTAATATGATGACAATAGTAGGTATGTTCATTCTTTTACTTCATGGTATAAAAAAAAAATACTGAAAATAATAATTAAGAACACAAAATTAAAGAATTTGTGAACTGAGGCGACTGTCTAAATAATCGGTTCATATAAATATGAATATTACTTAAAATTTGTAAGCACATACACATAATTATTTCTTTATATTAATACTGATAATCTTGATTTGGATGATAATAATAATATAATAATCTTATAATTATAATAATATAACAATAATAATATAATAGTAATAATAATAATAATATTATTATAATAATAAGGAATTATAACACAAAAACTAACCCGAAACGTAGCTAAGCAATGAAGACAAACAAGAATAAAAAAAAAACAAGAGAAGAACAAATAAAAATAGGAGAAACAAGAATAAAATAATGAATTGTAGAAGAAACAATAATAGAAGAAACAACAATACAAGATTGAAGAATATAAGAGTAGAAGAAACAAAAATAGATAAAACAAGACTAAAAGAAACAAAAATAGAAGAAACAATAGTAGATGAAACAAGAACAGAGGAAACAAAAATTTACAAAACAAGAATAGAAGAAACAAAAATAAACGACACAAGAATAGAAGAAACAAAAATAGACTAAATAAGTATAGAAGAAACAAAAATAGAAGAAACAAGAATAGATGAAACAAGAACAGAAGAAACAAAAATAGACAAAACAAAAATAGAAGAAACAAAAATAGAGGACACAAGAATAGAAGAAACAAAAATAGACTAAACAAGAATAGAAGAAACAAAAAATAGAAAAAGTAAGAATAGATAAAACAAGAACAGAAGAAACAAAAAATAGAAAAAGTAAGAATAGATAAAACAAGAACAGAAGAAACAAAAATAAACAAAACAAGAATAGAAGAAACAAAAATAAACAAAATAAGAATAGAAGAAACAAGAATAGATGAAACAACTATAGAAGAAACAAAAATAGACAAAACAAAAATAGACTAAATAAGAATAGAAGAAACAAGAATAGAAGAAACAAAAATAGACGAAACAAGAATAGAAGAAACAAGAATTCTTAAAACTAGAATAGATAAACCAATAATGGAATAAACAGCAACATAGGATAGAAACAGCACCAGAGAATAGAAACAGCAACATAGAATAGAAACAGCAACAGAAAATAGAAACAGCACCAGAGAATAGAAACAGTAACAGATGATAGAAACAGCACCATAGGATAAAACAGAAAGATCAAAAAGGACAATCGGAGGAGAGATTAAAAAACGATAGAGAACGCAGTCGAGTTCAGATGACTAGAGATACATGTGCATTTCGCGCAAGGGGTAAAACAACGGTCAAATTATTGATTTGCATTAAAACTCGACGTAAATAAACGTCCGAACCCTTTAAGGACATCCCTTTGCCCGAATACCCCCCAAATTCGCCCCAAAACTCCCGAAAACCCCTTCAAAACCCTAATAAACCCAACATCGAGTGAACTGCGTAGGACAAATTCACTGCACAAAAGATGGTGCGTTAAGGGTTAGATGGTCCCAATTGAATGTCAATATTATAAGTGGAAGCCCCTTTGAGGACCCCTGGGGAGCCAAAAAGGGGGCGCGGGGGCCTCCCGGGGCGCCCTGGACCCCACCTTTCGCCCCCCCACACATATTATTTGCAAAATTCTAATTATTTCGGACTCACCACGACACAGCACAGCACTGACGACATGCCGCCATGTTGAATGTCAACATGCTAGAGAAAAACAAAATTGAGCTAAAAATCCCCTGCTCGCCATTGGTCGCCGTGCATGCTGGTGAATTTTGGAGAGGGGCTTCTGTTGGCAGCCCTGCGGTTTGTCCCCAAATCCGACCCCAACCCCGCCCCCTCGATCCCCTCCTCCATATATCGCATCCATCCTTTAAACCCGAATTAAACGAATATTAATTAATGATCATGTACATAAATTGTAGGAAAATAAAATAAAAATTAGACAAAATTATTTAAACCGTTAAATGCGAGAACACAGCGAATATATCCGAAAATTACCCTAAAAAACGAAGAATGCGACGTTGAAGTACTCTGCATTGGGGTATTCTGGTCTCAACGACTCTGCGCTGTTGCCAATCTTCCCCCTGTCAAATTTGACATTTGTGACGTTTAGACAGAACTGTCATGGTGGTGTTTCGCGAAAGACTCACATGATAAATAAACTAATAAATAATTGCGAATGACGGGGGAAATACGCTAAAGTGCGGCTAAAGAACGTTTGCGCTGGCTTTTATTTTCTGTTTGTTTGTTTTGAGGCGAGTATTTCGATTTGGGACTCATTTACACGTTTGCTCGATTATAATTAAAAACCCGCTTATAATTAAATGTTCGCTATAATTAAACAATACTTATAATTGAACGATATATGTAATCGAAAGATACATGTGATTGAACGACACATATAATTAAACGATTTTGAAATATAGTTATTGCAGTGTAACACTCGAAATTTTGTGCCTTTGGTGGACTTATTCTTTGATGGTTACGTATAATCCAGCGTAATCTCTAGTGAATATTAATTCCGTGATTACCAATTTATAGTCTTCTTTAGTGAGCGCATCGTTTAGTAATCGTGTCCTTTAGTGATCGCACTCTTTGGTGATTCCATTCTTTAGCAATTACGTTCCTTAGTGATTGCATTCTCTAGTGATTGCGTTCTTCAGTGATTACATTCTTCAGTGATTGGGTTCTTCAGTGATTTAGATTGTCATCTCCGCTTGGTTTTCTATTTTTGTCCATGACTAGGCGATACTCCCACAAGCCTGAAAATGGAAGCTATTTTTCATGAGAAGGTAAGGATTTGTTCATATTATACCTAGGTACACAATTACTTTGATAAGTATTTGATGGATAAATATACATAAGTTATTATTACTCCGATGTGTACAGTTTGCTATTGTTTTACATATACAATCAAGATCTTTTTGATGAAATTTGCCGCGATTATTTAGGATCATTCATATGTATTTTTTTATAAATATTTAATTTATATGTATTATTTATATATTTTATATTAATTATTAATTATATATTGTTATGAAATAACCTTCTTGGTTAATAGTGAAAATCAGTTTTGCTTAATTTGTATGTTCTATCTACTAAACATATTATTATTAACTAATAACATTAAATAATTTAAGAAATACTAAAATACCCACTTCTTAATCAAAACGCTGTTGCAAAACACTAGGAACAAGGAAATACAGGCGTTCCTTGAAAATCTTACAGCAACTAAAGATACAAACTACTCACTATGGAGAGTCACGAAAAGAATTAAACGCTCACTGAATTCAATTCCATCATACTTAATTTGACAACAGTTGTATCAAAGATTACTGAGTATACAATCTTTGGTTGTATGTACCTCCGTTAATTATTATTCATCTCAGAATTATTATTCAATTAAAAAAAATCCTATTCATACTTAATTAATCACTTAATTTCCTCTCATAATTCCAGCAAGAAGGCTCCCTCTGCGCCCAACACTGTCTCAACTCGCTACTCCAAGGTGCCTACTTCACCCCCGTGGACCTCAGTACCTTAGCCCAACAAATGGACGAACTAGAGCGTCACCGCATGGCCGAGAACGGAGAGGAAAGCGAGGAGTACCAACGGTTCCTCCAGCAGCCCTCACAAAACATGGACGATAGCGGCTATTTCTCCGTACAGGTGATCAGCAGCGCCCTCGAGGTCTGGGGCCTGGAACTCGTGCCTTATTCTAGTACCGACGAGCGGATCAAGCAGGCCATCTCGAACCCTTGCATCATGAGGGCCTTCATCTGCAACTATCGGGACCACTGGTTCACAATTCGGAAGATCGGCAACCAGTGGTTCAACTTAAACTCGCTTTTGTCCAAACCCGAACTCATTAGTGACACTTACTTAGCCCTCTTCCTAGCCCAGCTAAAAAACGACGGTTATTCTATTTTCGTTGTCGTCGGGGAATTACCGGAATGCAGTGCCGATCAAATTTTGCGGTTGAATCCTATCGTCGCCAGACCGAAGACGAAACAACTAGATGGCATTTCCGATGTTGGCAGATCGCAAGATAATCGATTGCAAAACGAGAGGCTACAAGACGGAAACTTGCAAGATGGAAGATTGCAAGGTGGAAGATTGCAAAGTGAAAGTTTGCAAGGTGGAAGATTGCAAAATGAAAGTTTGCAAGATGGACGATTCCAAGATGAACGATTCCAAGATGGACGATTCCAAGATGGAAGATTCCAAGATGGACGGTTCCAAGATGGACATTTTCAAGATGGAAGACTGCATGGTACCGGATTGCAAAATTCAGGATTGCAAAACACCGGATTGCAAGGCACCGGATTGCAAAGCACCGGATTGCAAGGTACCGGATTGCAAAGCACCGGATTGCAAGGTACCGGATTGCAAAGCACCGGATTGCAAGGCGCCGGATTGCAAGGCACCAGATTGCAAGGTACCAGATTGCAAGGCACCGGATTGCAAGGCACCGGATTGCAAGGTACCGGATTGCAAAATTCCAGATCGCAAGGCAACAGATTGCCTAATAATAGATCCCAAATGTCTGATCCTGAACTAGAGGCAGCGATTAGGTTAAGCTTAGCCGACGATGACGACGGTTCAAATTCAACCGACTTAGAAGATACCGAGTTGCAAAGAGCTATTCAAATGAGCTTGCAATCAGCAGAAGAAGACGACGAAGATAGTCTTCTAAGAAAGGCCATTCACATGAGTTTAGAATGTTGATTTTAATGGTTTTTTAATGATTAGAAAGACGAGCTAGAATGAACGGCGTATAATATATTAGCTATTTATATATTATTTATTTAAAAAAAAACGAAAAAAAAAAGATTTATCCCTATTTACATTATTTTTATTGTGTTATATTTGTTATAACAGTTATTGATTTGTATACTAAGCTTTATTTAGGTATATTATTGTAATTTTGTTTATTTTTAATTTTTTTTATTGTTTAAATTTGATTATGATTTTATTTTTTTGTTCTTTAATATCTTTATGCTTTAATTTTTTATTCTTTAAATTTTTTATTCGTTAATTTTTTCATTCTTTAATTTTTTTCATTCTTTAATTTTTTCATTGTTTAATTTTTTGTTCATTAAATTTTTTATTCATTAATTTTTTCATTCTCTAATTTTTTTATTTGTTATTTTCATTCTCTAAATTTTTTAATAGTTTTAATTTTTTATAATATCTTCATATTTGAATTAATTACGCTCATTTAAATATGTAAACTACTAACGAATTTAATTTTATTAAAATTAACATAAAATAAACCTTTAGAAGTGAATCAAATGAAAGCAATTGTACCTGATTAACACAAAGATAACATAAACTTTCTTTGAAAAAATATACAATAAAATACAATATTTATATGTGTACATTTGACTTGCATATACCCGTGTTTGTTGTGTGTGTTCCTTATCGTTTGTTAGAATTTAAATCGTTAAGTGTATGTAATGTTAATTACATTGCAATTTTAATTAAATTACAATTAAACAAAACGTGATTAGTTACATGAGAATGTAACCTGTTATTGTGTTAGCGTTGTTTCCTCGGGAAAGAGCGCACAAACCAATATGTATTTTGATAGATATACAAAATTTTATATTTTTATGAAATGTTTCTAAGTGTTTCAAGTTTAATAAGAACGTTTTAAGACACATACTATATTTAATGACGATGTTATTCTGATTGAATCCTTCTTGTTGATTTGTTTGTTTACTTGTATTTATTTATTTGCATTTTTTATTTGTCATTGTTTATTTGTATTTTTTTATTTGTCATTGTTTATTTGTATTTTTTTGTCATTGTTTATTTGTAATCATTTTTTATTACTACTTGTTTTTCATTACTACTTGTTTTATATTCCGATTTAATTTTTATTCCAATTTGATTTTTATTCCGATTTGATTTTTATTCCGATTCGATTTTTATTCCAATTAGCTTTTTATTCCGATTTGATTCTTATTTCAATTTGATTTTTATTCCAATTTGATTTTTATTCCGATTTGATTCTTATTTCAATTTAATTTTTATTCCGATTTGATTTTTATTCCAATTTGATTTTTATTCCGATTTGATTTTTATCCCGATTTGATTCTTATTTCAATTTGATTTTTAATCCGATTTGATATTTATTTAGATTTGATTTTTATTCAGATTTGATTTTTATTCCGATTTGATTTTGATTCAGATTTTTATTCCGATTTATAATTCCTATTTGGTTTAATATTCCTAATTATGTAATCGCTAATTTTAATGTTTGTTATTTAATATATTCATTTCTGCTTCCAACATTAAATTTGTTATTTAAAATTATTATAATATCGAACAATGTTTGCACTTCACTGCCTGTTGCCGTTGTAAGATTTCATTATTACAATTTCCAATAAATATCGCAAAGTTTTTAAAAGCTAAGTAGTTATAATTCAGTGAACCTAAGGATAAGGAGTAATATGGTTAATTTTCGTTTGTTTGAAGAACAAAATATATTTTATAATTTTTAAGTTTGTTGTTACTATGTATGTTGTACTTAATAATATTGAATGAGTAATAAAGGTTTTAATTTATTTTTATACAGTCTTTTATTTACAACGAGGATTAATTTAATCAGTTATAATGTGTGATTTAACTTTGAAATTTTCATAAATGATGGAGAATCATATAAAGGCTGATGTATAGAAAATGAAATTTATTACAACATTTAAATATTGGTAAAATATTCATCATCAGAAAATTGATAAAATCGTAATTATCATAAAAATGGAATTATTATAAAATTAAAATTATTTTGCAATTTAAATTATCATAAAATAATAGTTATTATAAATAATACTTATTACAATTAGTTTTAAATCACGTTTCTAACTTATAATTCTTTAAACATATTTTATAGATAGTATATCTAAATTAAATTGTTACTTACAATTAAATTTTTACTTATAATTAAATTTTTACTTATAATTAAATTTTTGCTTACAATTGAATTTTTACTTACAATTAAATTTTTACTTATAATTAAATTTTTACTTATAATTAAATTTTTACTTACAATTAAATGTTTACTTACAATTAAATTAGTACTTAAAATTGAATTCAACCAATTAAAAAGCCAATTTCTTCATAAGCAAATGCATATGCTGATCGACTTCGAACCCATGCAAATTGCTAGCATCCCCTTGTAGCCTCATTAATAAACCCCCAAAAGACACATAAGCAGCTAATCGACCCGCATACTCATTAGAACCTTCATCGCCTTCAATTCGATAAACCTTTCCAGACATAACATAATCGAAACTATCGGCTCTCGAAGGTTCGCTTTCTTGAGGGTCCCAATCTCTATCGGGATAACCGTCTTCTCGAAGAGTTGTGGCTATAACAAGTCGAAACTTGTCGGCTAATTCCATCGGATAGAGCCAAGAGTTTATGTCGAGGATGAGGTCCATTTTGAAGGACTCGCTCTCGCAATGGATTCGACTCACTCGGTCGAATTTCTTGCCGTCGGGATCGATGTCTTTTACGTTGAAGATGTCTTCGAAGAGGATTCCTGCCATTGTTTATTTAGGTCTGGAAAATAGAATTTTTTTAACATGCGCATCATGGTACTAAAAACGTTTTTTGAATTTTTTTGTTGCTAAAATCGAATACATACTTAAAAATATCTGTATTCTATATTTAAAAATTTCTATATTCTATAGGTAAAAATTTCTATATTCTATATTTAAAAATTTCTATATTCTATATTTAAAAATTTCTATCTCCTATATTTAAAAATTTCTATATTCTATATTTAAAAGTTTCTATCTCCTATATTTAAAAATTTTCTATCTCCTATATTTACAAATTTTTCTAATTCAAATAATAGTACTTATGTAATTTAAAAATTACAATATTTAGTTGCCAATTTATATATGAATGCATCAATTTATACTCCCAAGATTATAATCTAATATATATAATTTATATATATAATTTAAAATATTTATTCAAGTCTGATTATAAAAATATTTAAAAACTCCTCTAATTTGTAATATTTAATATTTTCAGTTCTCGATATACGAAACAAATTTAGGCTAGCCCAAATTTATTATTAATAAATTTAATAAATATTAAATTTTCGTGCCACAATATATAATTAAAAATTTAATATTTTCTGGCCTAAATGTATAAAAGTTATAAAAATCAATAGCTTCGATTTGCACTATATAAAATTTAATATTTTCGGTTTGCAATATTTATTTATTATTTTTATTACTATACATTGTTGTTTAATACACATTGTTATTTAATGTACATTGTTGTTAAATATATATTGTTCTTTAATGTATATTGTTGTTAAATATATATTGTTATTTAATGTACATTGTTGTTAAATATACATTTGTTATTTAATGTATATTGTTGTTGAATATACATTGGTCACCCACATTGGTATTTAACGTACAGTAAATATTTATTTTACGTAATGTACTGTTATTATTTATTGTCTAACCAGAAATAAATAATTAATACCAGAAATATTGCTTTTATTAAGTAAATAATAGGTTAGCCAAATAATACTTACCTAAAATGGAATTAAACTCACGAAAGAATTTTTATTAACAGAAACAACTAAAACTTGCTAGCTAGCACGTTGTAACATAACCTCACAAAATTTTGTGTCTATTATGATCATTATAAACTCCCAGGGTAGCCAACTAGATAGCCAAACCTAAAAATGAAAAGTCCTTGATTGAATGTCAACTAGTTATATTAAGCTTTTTTTTTTACACATTGTGGTATTGTTGGTTGCCTAACTATATATAAATTAACATTGTATTTATATAAATTAATATTGTATATAAGCACATATTAATGTGATATAAGTGTAAGATAATTATTATGAATTATGCAAATTTACCTTACATTACTTTTGTTAAATAACTATCTAATCTACCGCACACAAGTTTATTTATAGACAAGCCTTATTATAAAAAATAAATAACAAAGTTTCCAACGTTGTGCAACGAAATTAGTATTTGTTACCTGTTTATAAACAGTTAAAACATTGTATACATTATACATTATATATAATGCATAATTCACTTGATGATTAAACGTAATAAATAATTGTACAAACAGCATGCTGAAAGGTTTACTGTGACCAGAAATGAATTTTTAATGAAGGAATTTTATAAATAATTAAAAAAAATCTGTTTCAAGTAATGATAGATATTTGCAAATAATGTATAAGTAATAATAATACGAAATAATAAAAAATGTTAAATAAAAAATGTTAAATAAAAACTGTTAAATAAAAAATGTTAAAAAAAATATTTAATAAAAACTGTTAAATAAAAAATGTTAAATAAAAAATAATTAACAAAAAATATTAACAAAAAAATATTAAATAAAGAAGCTACTAATTCGTTTTAATATAAAAAATATTATTAGTTTCGTTAGGTTTGAATAGGAATAGTAAATGCCTGGCCATTAAAACCGGAAATAAATATGTATCTCATTTGACTGGTTTTGTGAGGTTGTGACAACAATAAAAAAATAAATCGTTTTTTAAATAATGATTATTATGATTAACAAGTAGGTAACATCTGTGGCACTTTATTCAACACTCAATATACAATAAATAATGCAACATCAAAAACACGGAAGTTCGCTAGAGAATAACAGTAATTTTCCGGTATCAAAATTCACGCAAATGGAAAATCACTTTATTGTAATTGTAATTGCCATTTTAATTGTAAGTGTAATCCTAATTGTAATTGAAATTGTAAATCACTTGTATTGTAATTTACTAATGGCGGATTATATGACTACATGTATACATGTTTTATTACGTTAATATATGTTTTTTGCTTAAATAATCAGATGGGATAAATTTGAAAAGGGCGCCAAAATTATTGTTGCATTTAAATATGTAGAAAAATATCTGGTATGATACTAATTAAATATATTGTACATAAACATGAACTTAATGATTTATAAAAAAACGTATTATATAAAATAATTAACAAATTTTACATTAATAACAATTTAAATTTAAAAGTAATAACAATCTCAATTTTAAAAACGTAATAACAATTTCAACAATAGTAACAATTTGCGTTAGTGTAAAACAGTTATGTATACCCCTAATGTAAACAGGGCCTTTCATTGTCATAAGTTTAATGAACAATTGCATGCCGGGAGTAAAAACTTCAAAAGTAATGGTGTCCATTTTCTGGTCCGATTTCGTTTGTGAATTTTCCGGGAAATTTCGCGTTAATGATGTGGGAAGTGAGTGAAATCTGTGAATTTGGACCCGAAGAAGGTGTGGAAATATGTTTCAGGTAGGCAGAAACGAGTTTTCATAAAAAATTTTGAGTTTGAAATTTCCTATGTTGCCATACATAACGCGTATAACAATTTCCAGCGCCGACTAGAAGAAGTAGATGTATAGAAAAAGTTGTAGAACAATTAAATGGTATTAAGTTTTATGCCTATTTGTAAAGATGAGGTACTTAATACTTTTATAATTTTTTGTTTTCAAAGTGTTTGCCTAGCTTTTTCGTTATTGTATTGAGAATTTTTGCTATTTTTAGAGAAAATATTGTTTAAAAACAACATGTTGATAATACAAACATGTTGATAATGTAAACATGTTGACAATATCGAAAACAAACTGAACAGAGCTGTTCAGCCCCGACCTTCCGAGAGATTTATGAATATGATTTAACGTTGTTTATTTTTACAACTATATTTGGAAGGATTTGTTAATGTTCGGCACTTGTAAAATATTATTTTATGCACTCGTACCTACATGCAATGTTATCTACAAAATGAGATAATGCTATTTAAAAATAAATATGGAGTTAATGCACTTTAGCTCTGATATACAGATAGGTACGTATTATACTTCGTAAATATATTTAATTATGTATTCTCTTTTCGTAGTGAATCTTGATTTGTATGTTACATATGTATTTGTATTTTTATTTTTATCTCTAGAATTCTTATTTTTTTTGTCTTTGCAACTTCTATTTCATTTGCATTCTTATCTGTTATTGTCCAGGGCACTGAGTCCTACGTATTTTATTTTATTTTTTTCCGAAAAGCCCATTTTAAGTAAGTTATTGAGTAGTCTTGTAGGGATTTACATCAATTTTTATTTTAATTTATGAAGATCAAGGATTATATACAGAATCGAGGATATTAAAATTAAGAACCCTAAAATAAAGGAGCATAAAATCAAGGAACATAAAATCAAGGACTCTAAAATTAAGATGATAAAATCAAGCTTAATAAAATTGAGGAATCTCAAATGAAGAAACTTGAAATCAAAGACCCTAAAATCAAGCTTAATAAAATATAGGTTTCTAAAATCAAGGATTTTGAAATCTAGGATTTTAAAATCAAGGATGTTAAAATCAAGGACTCTAAAATCAAGGATCCTAAAATCAAAGAACTAGAAATCAAGGACCCTACAATCAAGAACCCTAAAATTAAGGATCCTAAAATCAAGCAACCAGAAATCAAGGATCCTAAAATCAAGGATTCTAAAATCAAGGATCCTAAAATCAAGAATCCTAAAATCAAGGAACCAGAAATCAAGGACCCTAAAATCAAGGACTCTAAAACCAAGGATCTTAAAATCAAAGAACCAGAAATCAAGAATCCTACAGTCAAGGATCCTAAAATCAAGCAACCAGAAATCAAGGACCCTAAAAACAAGAATTTTAATATCAAGAATCCTAAAATCAAGAATATTAAAATCAAGGGTCCTAGAATCAAGGAACCTAAAATCAAGGACCCTAAAATCAAGGATCCTAAATTCAATTATTTTAAAATTTAAAAACCATAAATGAAGGACCTTAAAATCAAAAGTAATAATAATTAAGGATCCTAAAATCAAAATTAATAAAATTAAAGACTCAAAAATCAAAATTAATAAAATTAAAGACTCAAAAATCAAAAACCCTAAAATAAACGACCTTAAAACATATAATTTTGAAAGACCTTATACCCAATAATAAATATATTTAATACTTAAAATCCACGACCAAAAATTATAGCTATTGAAGCGGCGACGTTGAGCGACGCCAATGTTTATCCTGTTTTGCGAAACAACACCAACAATCACAACAAGGACGGCGCTATGCAATTTTCGACGAGAGAAGAGGACGGTGCCCCTCTCCAGTAGCGTTCTATTTAAATTGTACTGCCAATTTGCAGCTATTATGTTCAATTATCTAGAGATTGCTAATTGGAGTTTCATTTCATTCATTACACTTTTATTGTAGTCAACGTGTCGTTGATTGAAGTTTTAAGAGTGATAACTCTCTAAAATGTATAACGTTTCATATTCTACATATGTATAGAAGTGTTGTATGTTAATCGTGTTTGTTGTTATACATTGTGTTATTAATCGTTGTTATTAATCGTTGTGTTATTAATCGTCGTGTTATTAATCGTTCTGTTAATAATACTTGTGTCTATAATCGTTGTGTTATTAATCGTTACATTATTAATCGTTACGTTCTTAATCGTTATGATATTAATCGTTGTGCTTAAATAATCTTCGATTGTATAATCGTTTGTACAATGGTTATTGAATCGTTAGATATACAATGATTGTAGAATCGTTTGTATAATGATTCTTGAATCGTCGTTTGTATAATAATTGTTGAATCGCTGACTGTATAATCGTTGGTTGTATAATTGTTGGTTGTATAATCATTGGTTGAATAATCGTTGGTTGTATAATCGTTGGTTGTATAATCACTGATTCTATAATCTTCGGTTGTCTAATCATTGGTCTACAATCCTCGTTGAATCGTTAGTTTGGTCGTTGATTATATACACCAAGCTTGATATACACAGATTGTATACAACGACCAACGACATACAGCGACGTTTTATAGCAGTTCCATCGAGCAGCTCAATTCCTTGTATATCAGTTGCGATCAATGACATTGGTTGCGACCAAACAGTGATAGTAGCACCATTTATTTCGTTGGTGGTCTAGCACATAACGTATGTGATAGTGTTAGTGATAGCAATCAACGACCAGTTATCAACACTGGTTATCAACGACAGTAGTTCATTTGCGGAACCAAGACATTTTCCTCCTCTCTCCTTCTCTCTCTCTCTCTCAACCAGCTTCTGCGCTATTCCTCCGCGAGAACGTTGATAGGCCAGCGACACTGACGTGTAAGTAAATAAAGGCATCGATAATGCGGCCGACTGACAATGGGAAGCAAAAGCGCAAGTAGGTGAGCAATCTAGTCAGTCACTACAAGTCACTATACCACAAGTCAGTGTTGTGTCTGACGTTTGGCTGTTAAGTGTCCGGTAAACGTAACCTCGCGGCCGCGGATTCGAACACTCACAATGAAAGCCTCCCAAAAGAGCCCCCTCGTCCTCCTGGTCTTCTTCTTGGGTCTTCTGGTCCCCTCTTCCAAGGGTGCTTCGCTGAGCATCTACGAACAAAAAAAGTACAAGCAGTTGATCAATGGGCAGGGGTTGTACGGGGCTGACGATGATGTTTTCATCTTGACCGTGCACAACTTCAAGGAGAAAGTTTACGGGCAACAGAACGCCTGGCTCGTCGAGTTCTACAATAGCTGGTGCGGGTTCTGCCAGCGGTTCGCCCCGTCGTGGAAAGCTTTAGCCAGCGATGTCAGATCCTGGAAGGACATGGTTAAAATCGGGGCGGTGGATTGCTCGGACGACGACAACAGTCCCGTCTGCCGGGACTTCGAAATCATGGCTTACCCAACCTTGCGGTACTTCCACGAGAACTACGAGGAAGGCCCTAAGCGACTCGGCTCGGATGTACAAAAAGGCGAAGACGTCCACTCGCACCGGAAGTATCTCCTCCAACAGCTGGCGAAAGAGCAGCGCGAAGGAAGAGGCAAGCAATTCCCGAATTTAACTCCGTACACCCAGTCGAGCGTGAACCGCCTCTTCGACGACGTCCCGATCAACACGAAATACGTCTTCTTAATCTTTGAGAACGGCACCAACTTCGGTCCGGAAGTCGCCATGGACCTCAAGTCGGTCGCCTCGATTTCCGTGAAATTCACAAACGAAAACCACACTCAACTAGCACAATCGTTGCGGATTGCGAGCTTCCCTTACATGATCGTCCTCTCTGACGAGAACATCTCGCAGCAATTCGCCCCCGGGTTAACAACCCGCGAGAGCTTGGAGATGGCGATAATGAAGTTCCTGCAGCAGAAGGAAATCATCGTCCCGGAACAAAAGCAACAACAGGAAATTTTCACGGGGAAGTGGATCGACGCGGACGTCCCTGATATGAACACTCTAATCGAAGCTCGGGAACGGAAAGTCGAATTGGACAAAGCTAAAGCTCTGGGCGACGTCGTCTTCCAAATGGATTTGGAAAACGTCTTGCGGTACGCCCTTAAGCACGAAGTCGGGAACACGAAAACCATAACCGGGGAAAAGCGAGAAGCTTTACTTTCGTTCCTAACCGTTTTAGGGAAGTATTTCCCGTTCGGCCGAGCCGGGCATCGGTTCCTCCTCGAAATTAAAGAAAACATCGACAGTTCGTCGTCGGTATCCGGGAAACAAATAAAAGATTACGTGGAGAACGTCGAGAAGGGCGGAAACGTCTTCAGCTCGAAACCGCTCTGGTTGTCGTGCGAAGGAAGCATCCCGGGCCACCGAGGGTACCCCTGCAGCCTTTGGAAACTCTTCCATTATTTAACTGTTAATGCCGTTGTTCCGTCGCCACCTGACGAAGTTTTAAAAGCGATGCACGGGTACATAAAATATTTCTTCGGGTGCGCCGACTGCAGCCAACACTTCCAAGACATGGCCAAAAGGAGAGACATTTTCGGAGTTACTTCCCATCGGGACGTCGTCCTCTGGCTCTGGGGTGCCCACAACGAGGTCAACAACCGCTTAGCTGGCGACCAAACAGAAGACCCCCAATTCCCAAAAGTCCAATTCCCGACGCAAGAACGATGTCCGAAGTGCCACAAACCCTCCACCAACAACTGGGACTTCGACGAGGTCTACGCGTACCTCAAGATGATGTACAGCAGCAGCAACATTAACTACCTGGGCATCGACACCAACATCCTCCATTCTAACGTCCCCGTCCCTCCCCAATCCAGCGGCTCGCTGGCCTTCATGCGAGGATTGGACACGAGTATGTGCTTTATACTTTATGTAACTTCATTTGTCATGATAGGTGTACTAATCCGAGTATTCTTAAAGCGAGGCTACCGCAAAAAGATGTACGTCCACGACCTGTTGGGTAAAGTTTGAAATAGACAGCTCCACCTGTAGGCAAGCCAATTTCGATAAAAAATGTCCACTTAATGCATCAAAGAGTAATCTATTAAGAGAGTTGTTTGAAAGATCAATGAGTTACGTGACTGATACGTTAAATCAACGTGAATAAGTTCTTTTGTTCGTTTAAAGTGGGAGCTAGGAAAAATGAATGCATTAGCTTTTGTTGAATTTTTCACTTATCATTATCACAAAATCTTTGTTACAAATCATATTATATTATAATCAAACATATTATTAGAAACTTTATTAATTGAAATCTTATTAACAGATATCTTATTAACTGAAATCTTATTAATATTAGAAATATTATGTCCAAAGAAAAATCGTTAAATCCGTCCAAATGATGCCCAAATTAATTAATCATTTTCTCAGAAATTAGTTTCACTTTTCTGCTTGAAATTAAAAAAATATTTTTATGCTTGAAATAAAAAAAATATTTTTATGCTTGAAATTAAAAAAAAAATTTTTATGCTTGAAATTAAAAAAATATTTTTATGCTTGAAATGAAAAAAATATTTTTATGCAAACTAATGACATAAATGAAAGGAATCCAACAATGAAATATTGTTCGAATTATCAACGAGTACACTACCTGACAACGAACACAATAATCCATGATTAAATTGCCAAACTATGTGCATTTTTGGTAAATTTCCCGGCATAAATGATAAGGACCAATTGAATTAGCTGGCATAAACGATAAGGGCAAATTTCATAACGATAAGAATTAATTTCATTGTTAAGATAATTGTCCTATTAACTACGACTTATTACAAATTATCCAAAAAAAACTGATTTAAACCTTCTAGCTGTATATTATCATACATGTGATATCATACTTTATGTGATATTGTCATACTTATATGATATTATATAGCTCCAATAAATTGTAATTCAAAATTATAGACCTGTAATGGGTAATTAATAAAGTTTATGCAGAGATAAGAAATGCAATTGGATCATTTAATTGATAAATCAATGGCCATATCTCACAGTTTTTTTTTTAAATTTATCTTATTAATATTAATACTATTTATTTAGCAATCTGTTGATTTTTAAGAAAACTTTCCATGCTTTTAAATCACTTGATGATTTAAGTAGGGTAATTAAGTTCAATAGTTTTATCTAGTCTTTTTCTAATTAGTTCTTGCCGTTTTAATTACATAATTAGAGGTCTGTTCGTTGTTTTTTTACTTACATTAGAATAGTAAATATAATAGTAGTAAGTATAATAATAGTAAGTATAATAGTAGTATGGGTGAACAATTAGAGGATAAGTTGAACATGAAAAAAAAGTACCAATAGTAATGAAAAATTAATTAATAGATCTAAACCGAATAAAAATATTAATCAGAACGATAACTAAAATTATTACTATAGAAATTGAAGCTATTATTTCCAATTTCATTTCATTGTTATATTAATATCTTTTCGTTGTTATATTAATACTTATAACGGTAGTGTTCAAAACACTGATTAAATTCAACAAAGTCCAATTAAAGCTTGATGCAATCAGTTTTCATTCTCCACCTTGAATAGCTAATTGTTACTTTTCTACATCGATACGTCCCTCAACAATTGCATAGATTTTCCTAGAAATTATTTATTATGGAAATCGGTTCTTCCAGCTTTAACGTTAATGTGTAAATATGTATAACGCTGATACATCACGTATAAGGAAAAAAAAAACAAATTAAGGTTGTGTACAATTTATTGTAATTATAGGTAAATGGCTGTTGTAAATTTTGTTATATATATTATATCAATTTTATAAGTATATAAATATATATATATGTTTTACAATTTTTTAAAATAACATCATTATGCTTTCGTGAAGTAAGGTACAAATCCAATTTTTTTATTTTATTTTTTTTAATTTTTATTATATTTTAATATTTTATTTCAATATCTTATTTTAATATTTAGATTCAATTTTTTATTTTAAAATTTAGGTCCGATATTTTATTTCAATATTTTGTTTTAATATTTAGGTTCAATATTTTATTTCAAAATTTAGGTTCAATACTTTATTTCAAAATTTAGGTTCAATATTTTATTTCAAAATTTGTGTTCAATATTTAGATTCAATATTTTATTTCAAAATTTAGGTTCAATATTTTATTCCAAAATTTAGGTTGAGTATTTTATTTCAATATTTAGGTTCAATATTTAGAATCAATATCTTATTTGAATATTTCAAGTTAAAAATTTTATTTCAATGTTCTATTCAATATTTAAGGTCAATATTTTATTCAATATTTAAGGTCAACATTTTATTGAATATTTAAGCTCAATATTTTATTCAATATTTAAGGTCAATATTTTATATATTAATTTTTATTTCAATATTCACTTCAATATTTTATTATTTCAATATTAATACAGTATAACATACTTATACAAAAAATAGAAATGGTAGAAGTACAAGACACTGACGATTAGATTCATTTTCTTCAAAAAGGGCAAAAATATATTTTTCTTTAATATCCATCATTGCAGCACAAACATTCATAAGGGTGGGCTTAAGCAGCGTGAACAGACTGAAAAATATAAAAACAACATTATTACAACATAACTTATGCATTCGTGCACATGATAAGTCAGTAGTAAATAAATTCCTTGACGTTAGTGATAACGCATCGGCATTATTTATAAATGTTAATGTTATCTTTTTACATATGTAAAGTTTAACAGGATGTTTTTACGTATGTTTTAAAACAGTACGTTTTAACAAAACTGAGAAAAAAGTAATGTTTGAATCATCTGGAATAATTGAAACAAGTAGTCAATAGCAAGCAATTAATTACAAAATTACTTGCAATTACTTACTTGTAATTAATCACTTTCTATTAATTACTTACTATTAATTACTAGCTATTAATTACTTGTAATTAATTACAAGTAGTTTCGAATACTACTGACCGTTTCAGCAATAATGCAAATTGCATTTGCACAATTAATGTTTACGCAAAGTCCAAATAGACTTTGAAGATTTAAATGATAACAAATGTGGATTTTACGATTGGGAAAATTTTATTACCTACAAGATTAATAGTCTATAAAAAATCGAAAACATGACAATTGTTTTGTTTTGGAGTTTTGCTGCGGTTTTATCATTTTGTATTGTTTTTCATCATTTTCAAGCAAGATTTTGAAACTAAGGAGTAAGCCGATTTGTTCGATTTTATAAATTGGAAACTTATTCATAAACAGAACGAATAATTTATCACAATAAAAATTGTTCTTGAGTTATAACAAAATTTAAGTTATAACAAAAAGTAAGTTACAGCAAAAATTAAGTTACAACAAAAATTAAGTTACAATAAAATTAAGTTATAATAAAATTAAGTTACAACAAAAATTATGTCACAACAAATATTAACTTACAACACATACTAATTTATAACAAAAATGAATTTACGAACAAAATGAATTTAACAACAAAAATTAATTTACAACAAAAATGAATCTATAACAAAAACCAATTTTCAAAAAAAATGAATCTATAACAAAAATTCATTTACAACAAAAATGATTTTACAGCACAAACTACTTTATGACAGAAATTAATTCCCAATAAAAATTAATTTACAACACAAAAACTTATAACAAAAATGAACTTACCATAACAAAAAATAAAGTAAACAGAATTAATGGAAAACAATAAAATCGTTTGATTTAATGTCGAGTCTGAAAAGTAAAAAGAACAAATAAAAATTAGTGCATTTGTATTGTAACAAAGTATTTTAATTATTATATATTAAGAATTAAATATACTAAACAGAAAAAAAGTTGTTTACACATTTCCAGAAGTTACGTAAGATCATAATTTGATTAGAACTATGATCAAAGTTTGAAATAGGTCAACAAGCTATCAACCAATTTATTTTGTAGAATAATCTCCTCTTCATAATCTTTCGACTCTTATAATAATATCACAAATAACTAGAGAACTCGTTTAAAACTTAACTTCAGAAATATCTAGGATTATATAAACTATATGGTGATTTAGATAATCTATATATATAAAATTGAATATATTAATAAAAATATCCTGATAAAATGAAAAATAATTTAACAAAAACAAAGCGCAACGAAAAATATACAGAAATAACAAACAACTTTAGATAGATAAGATATGAACAAAGTGAATTTGGGGATGCGTTAAATAATTTAAAATAAAAAATGAACAACTGAAAAGATGGAATGAAGACACAAAAAAATATGTAGTATCAAGAGAGAGACTGAAACAAAATAATATCTGGTTATCTGTGATAATATTTTTTATATTCCAAAATAATTTCAAAATGTTATTAATTTTCTTGCTTGGCTGTTAACTCTAATCAATTATGTAATAGTAATCAATTAATTTAATTCGTTGTTCATCGCCACAAAAAAATTTAACAGGGGAGGCGTCAGTGATCTTGAACATTTTCTCAAATGGAAAAATACATAAGCAATTTTAGAACAATTTTTTGGTAGAAAGTAAAGTAATAAATTTAAGGGAATTAAAATAAAATTAAAATTAATTAGTCAAAAATCAATCGATATTTAATCGAAAAACAATCGATATTTAATGGAAAATAGATACTTTATCGAAAATTAATCATGAAACAATCAGCAATGAATCAATAATAATAATAATAATAATTAATCGATTATTAATCAAAGGATAATCGATAATTAATAAATAACTATTCATTAAAATTAATCGATAATTAAACAAAGATTAAAATGAATAAAAAATTAAGCGATAGTCAACCAATCGCTAACACCTTACCTTAATAATATCGACACCAGTCATAGTCTTAACGAGTTCGGGAACTCGAGAAACTATGTTAAGCACTTCTCCAGACAATTTGGCTGCGCCTATCTCCCCGCTACCAGTAGAAACCATAGTAATTTTCTTGGCTTGCGAGAGTGGAGCAGCAACCTCGGCAGTGACCTAGCGAACACAGAAAAAAAAGTCGTAAGTCGATTTTGCATGTTTACGATAAAACTTAAGTCAATATCTCATTACTTAAACCAATATCTCATTACTTTAACCAATATCTCATTATTTAAATAATTTCATTAAATCTTATAATATTATATTATAACCTTGGGCAAATCTTAACGTTAAAAAAAAATCTTAGTACCTTGGGCAAAATTTCATATTAATAAAAAAAATCTTAGTACCTTAGGCAAAACTTCATATTAATAAAAAAATAATCTTAGTACGTTGGGCAAACATCATATTAATAAAAAAAAAATCATAGTACCTTGGGCAAAACTTCCAGAAGCATGTCGATCATAGCCGCTTCTTTGTACTCCTTCCAAGCTTCCGCTTTCTTAGCCATTTGCTCAGCTTCTGCTTTAGCCTTAGCTTCAATCGCGAAAGCTTCAGCTTCGCCTTTCAGCCTCAAAGCTTCCGATTCGGCTTCGGCTTCCAACAAGACTCTCTTTCGATTAGCTTCCGCAATCTTCTCTAACCGATACTTCTCAGCTTCAGCGGGTCGTCGAACGGTCGCCTCCAATTCCCTCTCGCGTCTCTGAATTTCCTGCTCTTGCACAGCAATTTCCTGAGTTCTTTCGACTACCCGAATTTGCATCTCTTCTTCCTTAATACGTTGCTTCGTCTTGGCAGCTTGCAAGTCGTAAGCCAATTCGGCTTCCGCATTCTTGGTCTGGACTTCGACGTCGTAAGCGGCTTTCTTCAGTTCGAAGTCTCGTCTAGCCTTTGCGATTTCTGTGTCGTTCAGAAATACGGAAGCCATCCTTTGTTCTTCTGCGATAGCTTCCTTGATTTGTGCGTCGGCTCGGGCCTCAGCCTCACCAATTCTGGCATCTCTTTTAACCTCGGCGGTTCGGGCCATACCTAGGCTTTTCAGATATCCCTGTGGGCAATTTTTCATCTAATTTTTTTGGATAATATTATCAAGTTCGGCTGAACAGAAAACATACAAAGCCAAGTGCCAGAAACGGCTGACTATTTGGGAATCGGATTGACCTTGATTGATTTACAGATTGGGTAAAAAAAATTGATTTGGTTTTAGTGACACGATTTGGTTTGTTTGGCAATTAGAGTCTAAGTCGATTGAGGTCGAATTGTTCGGTAATTAGAGTTTAAGTCGAATGGTTTTAAATTAGAGTTTAAGTTGAATGACTTCAAATTGTTTGGTAATTAGAGTCTAAGTCGACTAACATCGAATTCAATTGACATCGAATTAGATTGACATCGAATTAGAAACAGATCGTTTTTTTTCAAATTATTTAATTGACTCTGATCAATATTTTAAACGACCAAAATCAATAAAATAGTAAATGATGCAATTTTGTGCGAGAGGTGCTCCAACAAAATTTCAAACGTGAGAAAACGTGTACAAATCAATTTTTCTTGTCAGAACTCTTCTCTGAACACTTATACATCTTGTAGTCAACTTTTGTAGTCAACTCTTGTAGTTAACATTTGTAGTCAACTCATGTAGTCAACTCTTGTAGTCAACTCTTGTAGTCAACTCTTGTAGTCAACTCTTGTAGTCAACTTTTGTAGTCAACTCTTGTAGTTAACATTTGTAGTCAACTCTTGTAATCAACTCTTGCAGTCAAATCTTTTAGTCAACACTTTTAGTCAACACTTTTAGTGAACACTTTTAATTAACTCTTTTAGTCAGCACTTGTAGTCAAGATTATAATTGTTTAAGGTTTTTTTTTGGTTATATCATGAAAGTGCATAAATGTTCAAAGAAGAGCTTTCTTAACGTGTTGCTTTACATCCATGCAGCTGTGTTCACAAGACACCAAAACCGTCTAAACAACCAAAATACCCCTACGAAACAAAAAAAATATTAACATACCTTGGCACCCTTTAGTCGCAACGAAAAATGTAACAAAATATGGAATAAAAAATTGTTAATTCGGTTCGTTAGTCTGCGTTAGTTAGGTACTTACCTCTTCGTCTCTGATATCCTTGAGAGTGTAGGAGACTACGGTAATGCCCATGTTGACTAAGTCCGAAGATGCTACTTCGAAAACCTGCTTGCTGAACTTCTTCCTGTCTTTGTAGATTTCTTCGACGGTCATCGAGCCCATGATGGCCCTCTGGTGGCCTTCTAGGGTTACCAGGGCGATGTGCTGGATTTCTTGCTCTTTCTTGCCGAGGAATTGCTCGCAGGCTGCTAGGAGCATTTCTTCGTTTTGCCCTTGGATTTTGACCTGAAATGGTTTTTTTTTTGGTTAGTTGATTTATGATAGAGTTTGTAGATTGTTTTGAATCGTTGGATTTTTTTGGATTGTTTTATTTTTTAGGTTGTTAGATTCTTTAGGTTGTTAGGTTTTTTAGGTTGTTATATTTTTAAGATAGATTTTTTTGGTTAGATTTTTTAGATAGATTTTTTTGGTTAGATTTTTTAGATAGATTTTTTTGGTTATATTTTTTAGATAGATTTTTTTGGTTAGATTTTTTAGATAGATTTTTTTGGTTAGATTTTTTAGATAGATTTTTTTGGTTAGATTTTTTAATTAGATTTTTGTTCGTTAGTTTTTTTTGTTAGATTTTTTACTTATATTTTTTTGGTTATTTTTTTTTGTTAGATATTTTTAGTTAGATTTTTTATTTAGATATTTTTAGTTACATTTTTACAGTTAGATTTTTTTGGTTAGATTTTTTTGGTTAGATTTTTTGTTAGATTTTTTTGTTTAGATTTTTAGTTAGATTTTTGGGTTAGATTTTTTTAGCAATTTTTTTTGTTAGATATTTTTAGTTAGATTTTTTAGTTATATTTTTACAGTTAGATTTTTTCAGTTAGATTTTTTTTAGTTACATTTTTTTGATTAGATTTTTAGTTAGATTTTTCGGTTAGATTTTTTTAGTTAGATTTTTTTAGTTAAATTTTTTAGTTAGATATTTTTAGTTAGATATTTTTAGTTAGATTTTTTGGTTAGATTTTTACAGATAGATTTTTTCAGTTAGATTTTTTCAGTTAGATTTATTTAGTTAAGTTTTTCAGAATTAGATTTTTTTTGGTTAAGTTTTTTTAGTTACATTTTTTGTTAGAGTTATTGGTTAGATTTTTTAGTCAGATTTTTTTTATTAGATTTTTCAGAAGTAGATTTTTTAGAATTACATTTTTTTAAATTACATTATTTCCTGTTAGATTTGTTGAGAGTTAGATTATTTTTTATATAATTAACATGGATTTTCCAAGTTAGGTTTTATTTGTGGTAGATTTTTGTGAGCAAAATTTTATTCGAGTCTGATTTTAATCATAATAGATTTTTTTGAATTACATTTTATTTAACTTAGATTTGTTTAAAGTTAGATTTTTTTTAAGTAATTTTTTTGAGTTGGATTTTAATGAGTTACATTTTTTCAGAAATATATCTTACTTTGTACATTCTGGGGCCACAATTACGAACTATCTTAAGGTTGTTATATTTCAAGTGCTTTAAAATCGTGAACGGAACACAATTAATTTTAAAATACTACTGGGAAACCACTAGAAATATTTTATAGTTTATTAATAAATTTATATCAATATAGATTAATGAATTTAGTTTATTAATAAATTTAGTTTATTACTAAATTTAGTTTATTGATAAATTTATATCAGTATAGATTAACAAATTTATATAAATATAGATAAATGAATTTTAAAAAGAAACCAGTTAGACTGTGATATTACCTGTGCAATTCCCGTCACAGAAATGGGTACCCCTTGGCTTGTGTATACAGTAGGGCTGTCTACTTGTAGCGTCATCGTATTTAATGAAATCCTGTAACAAATAGTATAGTATTATTAGTACTATTTATTAATTATTAGTACTATTTATTTATTATTAGTACTATTTACTTATTATTAGTACTCTTTATTATTGGTACCATTTATTATTGGTAGCATTTATTATTAGTACAATTTATTATTGGCACCATTTATTATTAGTACCATTTATTATGAGTACTATTTATTATTAAGAACATGTTCATTATTGCTTGTTCGCAATGGATATTTAGTTGTGTTTACCTTTACCTAATTTAAATTTGCATCAACAAGTAAAATTGCTTTTAAAACACCACGTTAAGTGGTTATTAACGAAACAAAGGACAATCCTAGCATGGCTTTGTATCAGAACATTTATCCATATTTTTTTCTGTTTTTAGTTACATTCACCAGTATTATGCTACATTTGGTATTCAATTATAATTACCATAGATAAACATTGGTAAGAGCTTACAAAGGTTTTTGAATGGAATTTGTGTAACATGCATTTTGATTTTTTTGTGGTACTTTTGGTCACCTTTTTATTTTTAATGGTTTTTTTAATTCTAATGATTTTTTTTAATTTTAATGTTGTTTTTTAATTTTAATGTTTTTTTTTTTAATTTTAATGTTTTTTTTTTAATTTTAAAGTTTTTTTTTAATTTTAATGTTTAAAATTTTAATGTTTTAAAATTTAATGTTTTAAAATTTTAATGTTTTAAAATTTTAATGATTTAAAATTTTAATGTTTTAAAATTTTAATGTTTATTAAAATGTTCATGTTTTTTATAATTTACTTTCAATTTTTTGTTATCTTGTAATTCATTAATAACCTTTTTTTTGTAATATTTGGATAATAATGTTTTCAGGGAATGCACCAAACTAATATGCATGCTGAACATGTTTGTAATTTGTAGGTTTCTAGGTGATTATAATTGCATGAGTTATGCGATTAATGTTTTAATAACAATGTAGCTTTAGGAATTAGTTAGTGATGACCAATAATTAGATATCGAAAAATACTAAAAACTAGATAAAGTTAAATATGTACTAAATAATATTGTAAGTATTAATAATTTAAAAAAAAATTCCTTGAGAATAATTTGTACCTAGTATTATTCGATATCTAATGGCGGCTCCACACTCTCGACGAGTTGAGTCAAGTCGAGTCGAGTCGAGTCAAATCGAGTTGAATCAAGTCAAGTCGAGTCAAATCGAGTAGAGGCAGGACAAATGATGCCAAATAACGACGAGATTGTGGACCCGGCATAAATGAAACGTTTAGATCGTATTTACATTTCATTAAATTATTATTTTCTAGATCCTAATGTATATAAAACAAGAAAGAAGGGGGATTTGATTGTTGAAGAGCAGAGAGAGGGGGACTTAGAGAATTTTCAAGTTTAGTAGCACTGGTTTTATGGAGTCTTCATATTTTAGTTGCAATTTTATTTTTATTGTTGCAACTGCAGTTTTACTGTTGCAGTTTTAATATTGTTACTATTTTATTATTATTGCAATTTTATTATTGTGGCAATTTTATTATTGTGTCAATTTTATTATTGTTGCAATTTTATTTCTATTATTGTCGCACTTTTAACAGCTGGTAAACGGCGAAACATTCCAATTATTTTATTATTATTGCAGTATTTTATTGTGTACATAATCTAATTAACAAAAGTAAGTTAAGACGAGATGTTATATGAATGTGATGGCGCAGTGATAAAGCCTAGGTATGGTAGAAGAGAGACTAGATAATACATTTAATACTGTGACTTTATATTTTAGATATTTTATATACTGATGTAAACAATATTTTTACGAATGTACTGACAAAAACTTTATGTATGAAATAAAGTTATTTTAACGAAGTTTTGTTCTTTTTTTCCTTGGAATTCCTTTTGTAATTTACAAAAATGTATGGCACATAGGAAATTTTATACCTGAATATTCTTTTATTGTAAATTTTTGTAATCGTTATTTATTTTTTTTTAGATCCTGCACCACAAGTTAATAATCTACCTGTCGATTTAGTTAAAGTAAGTAAAGTAATTTCCTTTCTCTGTAATATATTATATTTTATAATATACACATGTTTATAATAATATAGGGAAGTTCGTAATTCAATAGTCTATTTATAGGAGTAAACTCGTAATCGATTGTGTATCAAAGCAGGCGTAAACACAAGGACCAATAATTGCTGCGTATAGGCAACCCAACCTACATACAAGTTAACACCTTGACCTCCCATTGTAAACATCAAGTTTTATAGCATTTTTTCGTGTGCCATCACTATTCTAACTTATGGTTACGTAACCCAATGTATATTTTTGATTAACTCAACCTATGGTCCACATAAAAATTTAACCTAAGTTAAGATGTATTATACATCATGAATACATAGATCGTGAATTCATAGCCTGATGAACACACAGTAAATACATAGTACAGTGAATACATAGTACAAATTATTAGCATAATAATGGTCCTGCAAACCTCAGGTTAATTGTTACTTTATTGCGTCGCCAGCAGAGATTGAAATGCTCGCATTTGTACGCATTTAATTGCAAATGAACCAAGGGGAACTTCCGGTTTAACCAGGTTAATCCTTTCTTACCTTTGAATCCTTTGGATTGCAGGCCATACGAAAGCTCGGCCTCCAGGAATAAGAAGCGGCTTGCTGTAGCAACATCCTGGAAACAAAAAAATTAAGAAAAAAAATTACATGAAATACAAACTCAACAAATAAAAAATATAATAAATAAAAAATACAATATATAAAAACACAAGAATTAGAAACACAACAAATAAAAACACAAGAAATAGAAACACAATAAATAAAAATACAAGAAATAAAAAAAACACCGCCTTGAATTTGAATTTCGCGCGCTTGGCGTGATGTTTGGCGTTTGATTCGTCGAAAACAAGTGAAAGTCGGCGTCTGATAGTTAGGGGACTCACCTGAGATGACGAGGGCTTCGTTGGGGCCACAAGTGACAAATCCCCAAGTCATTTTTTCAGGAATTTTCAGCAAATTTTCAGTATTTAGGGCAGTGTTTCAGCAAATGCACGGTCTTCCGCACTATCAAATAGCTTTAGATGGGATGGGCCTACGCGCTTGCCCGAACACTAAACTAATGTCAGAGTTATCAATTCAGGGCTGTACAGGTTTTAACCTTCACTAGGAACGATTATTCGAACATTCGTTACCATTGGACAAATCTGTTTCTACAAATAAACCAGAATTAGCAACGGTGACGTCATTACTAAACATCTGAAAGACAGTTAGAATATCCTATTTACATTGTAGAAAATTAATTTAATTCGCTTATCAAAAACAAATTATTTTTAAACTAAACTCATAAGCTTCTATCAAATAGTTTCAAACTTTGTGTAAATTTATTAAACTTTGTTAGTATATTTTTCTAAGCATTTCCATTTAGATAATAATCGTTTGTACATCCCTGATCATGAATGACGCATGCGTCCTTGCGGAGGCTTGATTGATTCGATGCTGTTATTAGTTTGGCGCCTCTTGTATTCAAGTTATTCAAGTGAGATGATACGAATAGGAAGTATCGATTTTCATCTCGGTTCCTCATTAAAAATTACTATTTCTCCCAAATCTAACTAATTATTCATTGTTTTAATTTTTAACGCAGGACCTTTTTACGTATATAAAGGACTACTGAATACATTTATCCCAAAGCAATTTACTCAATTCCCAAAGAGAGTTTCATTTTCGTTCCGTTGATTTTTATTTTGGCAGCACTTTCACTCTTGACACTCTTCTCCTGAGTTTTGTGATCATTCATATTATATTGGAAAAAACATTTCTTCGAGTTAACGACTAATGCGGCACATAATTAATTCAATTATGAAAGTTATGGCACCTTTTATTGAGAGGATGTTATGGGTTTTTTCGCTGTTTATTAAACGACTTGAGCGAAATGGCTTTCTCTACTAAGAATACATTTATTCCTATAGGAGTGCATATATGCACTCTCACATTAGTAAACTAGAAGACAAATCTTCACTGAAAAGTCCTTATCTTCTTCCACGCAAGGACACCCGTATCCAACCTAATAATAGACACCTGCAAACAATTTAATACCATTAAATATAACAACTTTATTTCGTAAATTAGCTCAGATTAGAACAGAGAACATTTTGTCGGCATTGTTACGCAACTGCTCGTTACAATTACAGTAGATACAGAAATTCCTATGCAAAATATTTTTACACATATATAACAAGCCACACATCTGTATCAAACGGGCCTGACGGAAAAATAACAATAATTATCATTTTAATTCGCATTTTAATGCAAACGCTCAGACAGTTAGTCGAGAGTCGGTCGTTTTTCCCATAGGTCATAATTAAGTGGTAATTGCGTAATTATATAACTTTGCTCTTTCAATCCACTCTGGGACTTTGAATAATGCATCATTTATTTTACAGCCCGATTGGATAACTGAGAGGGAAAAAATGACGCATATCTACGATTTTTGCTTCTTCAGGTATGCACTATTATTATTTTTAGTATCATTATTATTATTCATATTTTTACTATCATTATTATTATTCATATTATTATTAATATTTTTATTTTTCATAATATTATTATTAATATCACTTGCCACATTTCCATTTGTTTGCCTTGTTTTATGCTTTCGATAATTACGCAGATTGTTTCCAGCGCATTTATTGAGCGTTATGCGTGTTCGTACCGTTCCGTTAACTAAATTATTGGAAAGTCAATTTCTATAGTAAAATAGTGAATATTTAAGTTCTGCGTTGCCGTTAGGTCAAGGCAAATTAGCTATGTAACTGCCGATATTTAATTATTATTGTCTATTAGTTAGGTAGAAAATATTACTCTCACTTGCCATCCCAGCGACAGGTGTTGGATCGCTACCTGTTGTCAGCATTCCTAAAAATTAGGAAACGTGATGGCTTTTAAGTGGCGATGAGAAGCGGTATTCGAATCGTTTTATTATGATATTACACTTTTTTATTTTATTTTTATTTTTTATTATTTTCCATTTTTTATTAATTTACTTTTTTTTATTTTACATTTTTTATTAATTTACTGGTTTTTTATTTTACTTTTTTTTATTTATTTTTTTTATTTTACTTTTTTTTATTTATTTTTTTTATTTTACTTTTTTATCTTATAGGTTTAATTACCTAAATCCTTTGGTTTCATAAGAATATACACGTATAGTTGGCACTTTGTAAAAACTATTATTGGTTAATGCATTATTGCATTTTGCACAGCTAGAAAAAAATTAATTAATTAAATATCATGATATTAGTCCTTGGATTAATTTCGAAATGAACACATTTATTTACTAAAAATACTTATTACATTTCTATTTAAAAATTATTTTATTTCTCTTAGTATAATGATTATTTAAATATAAATACTAATTTATGTTTATGCAGTAGTTCTGATTCATTGCGAGGTACACATTTTTATATTCGTAATAACAAACCTTCTTTTTTCTCCTATAGACAATATTTATTACAAATATAAATAAAACTCACCAAATACATCTATGTATAAGAAAAATCTTAGTTTGACATATTTAATTTTACCATTTTTGTCAAAGTTTTTCAAACACAAGCCGTACAGAACATTAAACCTTAATAATTAATTAATAATTAAAATTCAATAAATAAATCAGAATATCTATTTTATATGTCCTAGTCTATATCTCATGTCAAACTTAATTATTTTATGTGCATTAATTATTTTAATTTAGATATGTGTTATAAACTGGGAGATATAAATTAAATATTAAGTTATATTAATTTACTTTTAATTATTTTTAAGTATTAAGGTTTAATGTTGTGCAAAAATAAAGTACAAATTAGGTTTTAATATGTTGTCTACGGTTTGTGTTTCTAGAAATTAAACATGTACTTTAAGGAAACCTAAAAACCGTAGACGAAAAGTCAATAATAAAGATAATCTAATACTATAAAGGAGACATTAACTGATGATCATAATCACGATTTCGCCAAACTGGCTGAACCAAATGATTTCAAATTTCCAAAATTCATTCCTCATAATATAACGGAGGCGGTCACTAAGAAACCATTTATTGAAATTTGCCCGCTAAGGCGTTCAAAATGCGATTTTACTGATAAATCTGACAGTTCATCATTTAGAGGCCGCCATTGTGGTTTATTGGATTAGACCAGTGGTCGACAATCTGCGGCTCGCGAGCCACATGCAGTTTTGAACCGCTGAGTGCGCCTCTCACAAATAAAATATATGTAAGCAAATACTATATTATTGAAAGCAAATTAGTTAGTGGCTCTTTAAAATCTGGGAAATTTGAAAGAGATAATCTTAAAAAAATAAATTGACTTTTTTCATAGTTATTTTATTTTTGAAAAAAATGCTTATAAATGAATCATCCATTATAAACTGTATGTTAATTGTTTTTTTTTGTTGTATTTTAACTTTTATATTTATGTGTGACATTCTTTAAACTATAAGACTGCTGTAAGAATTTATAAATCTTTCATAAATATGTTATGTCTATACATTATTATTTTTAAATTTAATGAAATCGTTATCGTTATTAAACAAAAATATCTTTAGATTTCACTGTTTCTGGTATAATGAGGAATTCACTATTTGAACGGTTGAGTTGATAAAGCTTTGGAAAAGTCAACTAATGTGAGTGTTGAAAGTAATAAAAAAGAAAAACATATTAAACCGCTAAAATTTTTGAAATAAATTTCAAATTAGATAAGAACAGTTAGTGACTTCACATGTAGTGAAAATGTAGTTACAATGTGTTGGTAGTATAAGAATGGAGTGAGGTTTGACGTTGACTTAGTAATTGTGTACATATCATAAATTACAACAGTTTCTTATTACTTTGCAACAATAGGATTCAGTTACCTACGGAGTACGTACATGGACGTACAAAAATGGGGAATTTCGTTTTCTCGCTATTCTGAAATACAAATGGTAGACGCGTACATATAATTTTCAAAACAACTAAACTATTGAGTTGAATTCGTTGAGCCTCACGAGTTTATGCCGACTAAACTGTTTAGTCGTTAAGGTGCGCATAAAGTAAATAGTCGTAGAAATTTCTCCATCAAGACTCATCCGACCAGACACGACTGTTTAGACGAATGTATGGGCACCCGAATATATAGCCTTTGACGGTATTACTGGAGTACGTCGACACCTTTGCTAAATTTTCATATGCATGTAAAATAAGGGCATATATGGGGTAAAATGAAGAAATCCCCGATCAAGATAATGTAGATTGGTTGGGTTTGTGGATAATACAAAGCTTTGTGAACTAATAAATAAATATAATCAAGAAAGTATTGGATCTCATTATCCACAAACCCAACCAACATATATGGGGTAATCACAAATTTCAAAAAACAAATTAATTTTGCTCTAATTCTAACCTAACTTAACCTACCCTACACTTTTGCTAAACTTTCGAATTCATGTAAAATAAAGGCATGTATGGGGTAATCACATTCACTGATTTTAAAAAACACATTCATTTTGCTCTACACTCTAACCTAACCTACCCCACACCGTTGCTAAATTTTTGAATTCATGTAAAATAAGAGCATATATGGGGTAATCAGTCGCTGAGTTTAGCAAGGCTGTGGATGTACTCCAGAAATACCTATACCTTCAGCTCTCTCCCATTATTACCATCTATTTCTCCTATTTACCTCTATTAAAAAGTTATGCACTTCTAACCTGTTTGAAGAACGGGTAGGTTTGCTAGTAATATAATAATAATAATAATAATATAATATAATAATACACTTAAATAAGAGATATATCAATTTTCTTACCGGACCAGACAGTGATTATTTTATAGGGCGAATATAATAATAATAATACAAGTTCCTGATAATATTTGTTTATTCACTAAAGAACAACGTGGTCTCCATGTAATAATATTTTAATATTTTAATTCTAATATGTGCAAAACTTTTAACTAGTTGGGATCCTTACATATAACTATGATGTCCTTGATGGAATTATTTTAAAGTGTTAAACAATCAAATCATTTATCACTTCGGCGATAAAATACTTATCAATATAGACCTAATGATGCCCGAAAGATCGGAACTAGTAGTCTAGTAAATACAAAAATACTATCAGGAACGTATATTATTATTATAACCAACTTGATTATTACATCACCCTATAAAATAAATAAGAGACTTGCGAAATATAGTTAACGGACCTAAGAAACTCAGGAAACAGAAATTATAAATATTTAAGTTAGTGTCTTAAAAAACGAACACCGAAGACGTGAATTCTATTGTTGATAAATAATTTTAGAAAGTTGAAATTAGTGTCTTTGAAATCGAGCGCCGAAGGCGCGAGATACATATATGATAGTTTTATGAAGCTTTAGTTAGTACTATAAATAACGAGCGCCGAAGGAGCAAGTTCAATGTTAGATAATTTTATGAAGCTTAAGTCTGTATTTAAAAATCGAGCGCCGAAGGCGCGAGCCGACGAGGGAACGAGCGAAGCGAGTGAGTAAGTTCATTTGTCGTTTGTTTTATATAGCTTAAGTTACTGTCGTTTGTTTCATGTAGCTTAAGTTACTGTCGTTTGTTTTATGTAGCTTAAGTTACTATCGCTTATTTTATGTAGCTTAAGTTAGTGTCTTAAAAAACGAGCGCCGAAGGCGCGAGGCGACGAGCGAACGAGCGAAGCGAGTGAGCGAGTTCATTCGTCGCTTGTTTTATGTGGTTTAAGTTACTGTCTTAAAAATCGAGCGCCGAATGCGCGAGGTGTCGAGCGAATGAGCGAAGCGAGTGAGCGAGTTCATTCGTTGCCAATTTATGCAGCTTAAGTTACTGTCTTAATTAACGAGCTCCGAAGGCACGAGGCGACGAGCGAACGAGCGAAGCGAGTGAACGAGTTCATCCGTTGTTAGTTTTATGTAGCTTTAATTTTTTTAAAATTATATTCTTAACTTGGTAAATTAAAAATCTGGTCGTGGTATCTTATAAGTACTTACCGGGTGTTCAGAGAAATATTTTTCTATGCGTAGAAGTGTACACGAGTACAAGTATACAAGTGCTGGAGCGTATAATAGTGGAAGCAATTAAGCGTTGACACCTCCTCTGAATAAATTACTGGTTGGAAATTTCATATTCTTGTTTAGTTAATGAGGTTTATAATTTGAATATTAGTATTTTAATATAGGTATATTATTTCATGATTATTAATTTCAATATTTCGTAATTATTAATTTAATTAATATTAATATTTTATTTTTTTAATTATTATTATTAATATTTTATTTTTTTAATTATTATTATTAATATTTCATTATTTACTTTATTATTAGCTTAATAATAGTTTCAATAACTACATATTGTTAGTTTTAGATTAGTTATAATCTAGCCACACAAAGTATAACTTATCTGCTTCAATTGCCTACTACTGCTATTTGTTCGTACTTTTGCCTAATCTTAATCACCCACACACTGTAGGTACATAATAAAACAATAACGTATATTACATAAGAATGTAAGTACAGAAATAGTGTCGTCAGATTGTCCAAGTGGCAATTCTCAATTCTCAACTTTTCAAGTTGATACTCAAAAGTACACTCGATGAACCCTACAATTCATATGAATATCGTATACGATATACGTATATGGATATCTACATAAGCATACGTGGTGGATGTTAAGAGTGCAGAAAGTCACTCGGCGGAGGGCTGAAGGGCAAAAGGAACAAATCGACCCGCGAAGCTGATCTCAAGGAGCACTTGATAAATGAGGATTCGAGACGATGCCGATGTGAGCGAATGACCTTCACCAGACGGCATCGGCACACTGACGCATTATTAATAAATGCAGGGGTCGATATTGTGCCCCACATTTACAAAGGCGACCTGACCTACGCCATTCAAGCGTTCAACGCAGCGTCGCGACGCCGACGGCCCTTTGGGCACACATATCTAAGGCATTGCCTCATTCAACATCAGAAATTTAATGCCTCATTCAACAGAACAATTGAATAGAAACAAATGTCTCATTCAATAGAAACAATTGTCTCATTCAATAGAAACAATTGTCTTATTCAATAGAAACAATCGTCTCATTCAATAGAAACAATCGTCTCATTCAATAGAAGCAATTGTTTCATTCAAAACGAAGCATTGCCGCTTTCAACAGAACGAAAGGATAATTATGTATATATCTAGTTTAAATTCAAATTATTAATAATAATTAGATTAAATAGGAATTGAATTCCTGAGTTTCATACCAACAAGACGTGAAGGACAAATGGTTTTCCTTCAAAGGATCCTCTTTGTTTCTGTTCAGGAAATTCTGGAATTTCATTGTCTGGGACGGACCAGTTGCCCGAAGGGAATCCTGGAGGACATCGCAGCATCCTCAAAGCTTTATCAGAGCTTCCGAACCGACCAGAGGTCCACTTGGAAGGATCGATATGGAGCGGTAGCGCAGAGCGTTCGCGTTATCCTAGGCTCACTTCCACACTTTGCGGCACATTCCCACAGTTCTCTGTTGGACTGCGACCGGTGTTGTTCAGCGCTCTCTTACCCGAGAGAGCATCTAGGCATGCCATGCTAAAGAGAGTGAATGTGAATGTGCACGTGAATGTGAATGTGACCAGTGCCGGTGATCATTCGCACCTTGCTTCTTCCTTACCGCCGGCGATCGCGGTTGCTCTTTCGGATCCACCAGAAGACGGCAGCGGTGTTATGCAATTGCGATCGCGATAGAATTACGATCGGCATAGAATTGCGATCGCGATACACTTGTGATCGCCATAAAATTGTGATCGCCATAGAATTGCGATCATCATAGAATTGCGATTGTGAGAAAATTGCGATCGCGTCAGATCACCTCTGATGCCTTTCCACCTCCAATAGTGCTCCTCCAAAACATCGACCAATTCGACCAAAGGACCAAAGTGCCCGTTCGCACCTATGACTATGTTCTCGGAATTTAGGATTTACAGATACGAATGCTTCTTCTTCCGTTCGAATTACAATAGATAAAAAGGTAGGTTCCTGTTCAAATGTGTAGGAATATAGTTGTTTGGATCAGTTTACACTGCTCGAGAATACATAAATATTATGATATTTGATATTGGTATCAATGTCACGTCCATTTTTAAACTTATGCATGTAATACGTACAAAAAGAGTTTTTTCTACTTACAAATTTAAAGTAAATAACATCTGTTTGCTTCCTATGTATTTATTTATATAAGTAAGCATTTCGTTTCTTTCGGAAAACTACATAATAAGCGTACATTGCGATTAATGTGTTTACAAAGCAATTTTATCAAATTTGAAACAATAATAAATTCCGATTTAATGTTGTCGATTACAGGAGAGATTTGTTTGAATCGATAAAATAATTCTTAAGTAAAATAAAAACAGTTTTTCCAGTAAGCAGATTGGAAAATTCAAAGTGAGCTTAAAGCAGAAAAATGACTAAGGTTAAAGGAATCCTCATTATGTTTGCGCAATTGTTATGTTTCTGCTTAATTGGCGTGGAATCCTTATCAGGGGCACTAATCTTTAATTTAGTTTTAAACAGTTTTATTTTTAACTTTTTCTAAAGTTTTATTTTGTTCACAAACCCGCATCTTCCGTACACACCGCCATGAACAAAACGATGACTAACTATTTGATTGCGGCAATTATTCCAAACAATTTATTAATACGTATACTTGCTTCATATATGTGTAATTAGCTGACTGGTAATGCTGACTTCATTCAATTTCGAAGAATGAAAAAACTTTACTATTTAATTTATTGTTTATCGGATTTGTTACTTTTATTTATTTAATTCTTTTACTGATTTCTTTCTTTTATTGATTTCTTTCTTTTACTGATTTCTTTCTTTTACTTATTACTATCTTTTACTGATTTTTTTTATTTGACTGATTTCATTCCTTTACTTATTTTTCTCTACTATAT
>JAWQRP010000043.1:0-49788 GCA_033557875.1 Quadriops clusia | reverse complement strand
AAATTAATTCGATAGTGCAAGTTATACCAAAAATTGTCTGATTGCGTGCAATATGCATCAGGTGTGTGTCCTTACGCATCGATGGAAAATAATTCAAATATCTCCTAAAGGGTGCGATTTAGGATGGTCACATGGGGCATCTTTTCTATTGTAAATTGAATGAGGATTAATATGCTGCAAAGTTATTAGAAAATTTTTTACTAGAATTCAAATTATACTGTAAAAGCCGTGCCAACCCTCTTGTTAATTGCAATTTAAGGGGGTTGTTTTCGTGGATATTGAATTTTCTCGATACGTGAGGATTAGGGATGTTAAACTTAAGACGCCAGTGCAAAAAATGACCAAGTTATACCAAAAATCGTGTGATTTTTTACTCAACTTTGAGGAGCTGTATCTCCCTAGGGGTTGAAGATCGGACAGGGGTCAATAGGGACTTTTCAGCTTCTTTTGGTGAGTACTATATGTGGTGTAAAGGAAAGGGTGTAATTTTGAAACGCCCTGTATATATATATATATACATATGCACACAAATATTGATGTAATAATAATAAACAAGCTGTTATGTTAGATAGCCGTACTGGCGATCTTTGAACTTGGACCTCTAGAAAACGGGTCAGCCAGCAATAAGCGATTTGATTTATCCGCGATTTGCCCGCTCGCTTCGGGCAACCAGCGTTACAGTCTTGTACAACTGCAGAACGTCCTGGCACAGGAATCTTTTAAATAAATCAAACTGATTGCGCAGAGTTAAGGACGAATGTACTTAAAGTACTACTACATAGATATCCATCGCGATCATATCGCAATTCAACGCTGAAGGGGAGATAAAAGTGTAACAAAAACAACCATTTCACAATCAGGAATTATTCATCGTACTTATTCAATTCAAGCCAGATTTTCTGCTTAGTCGCCAGCAAGAACGAGAACGGGCTGAACTCCAGGGGTTGTTTGGTTTTCTCGCTGACGACCACCTGGAAATTCTTCAGGATCACCGCGATGCCCGTCTTACTTTGCATCAATCCGAATCTAGCCCCTGCAAATCCAACCATTAATTAACACTGTTTTAGGTTACTTCAAGACATACCGATGCAGTTCCTAGGTCCTCCTCCAAAAGCCAAATACTCGTACGAATTCCTCGAGACATTCTTTTCCTCTGAAAACCGCTCGGGATCGAACCTCTCAGGATCAGGGTAAAATTCAGAATCGTTATGAATAGCGTGCAAGGGGATGAATACCGCTTGTCCCGGCTTCAGCACCGTCCCGGTTTCTTCAATTCTGTACTCCTTGGTGCATTCTCTCATCAAGAAACCTAAGGGAGGATACATCCTTAAAGTCTCCTTCACGACCTGCTCTAGGTACTTCATTTCCTTGATGCTGTCATAAGTGAAAATTCCGCCGTGTCTTTCCAGAACCTCCAACACTTCCTTCCGAACTTTCCTCTGGATCACCTGGTTCCTCGCCAGCTCGAACAAACAAAACGCCATCGTGGAAGAAGAAGTCTCGAACCCGGCTATGAAGAAGAGGAAAGCCTGGGCGGCAATCTCGTCATTGCACAACCCATCGTCTCGATCCTTCAGTTCCACCAAAAGCTGCATAAAGTCCTTCCTAACGCACCCTTCCTCCCGTTTCCTCACGTTCTCCTCCGCAGTCCTCAGGAAGAACTGGGTGACATCTTTGTTCATCGCCCTCATCCTCAACCTCCGGCAAACCTTCGGGAACGCCCCCATGCACAGATTTTTAACTATTTCCCAAAAGCTCCCCTTGAGGGTCATGTCCCCGTACTTCCTAAACTCCGAGTTAGACTCCCTGAAGGAGTTGCAATTGATACCCAAGGCGCAGGACCCGATCACGTCGGTGGTGTAACAGGCGAAGACTTCCTTGATATCTACCGGCTCGCCTCTTCCTTGGATCGCCACAATAGCCTCCTCGAGCTGGCGACCGACCTCGATGAACGTCCCGAACATGTTCTTCAGCTTCCCCGAGGTCAACGTGGGGGTAATCTTCGCCCTCAACTTCCTCCAAGGGGTCCCCTCCAATTGGAACAAGTTATTCGAAAGAGGGTCATCCCGGACGTTGTTGAAAACACCCCTGTCCATGAAGTGGTCGAAATCCTTCGTCAAGATGTTCTTGATAATCCCAATGTCAATCGGGATGTATTTCCTGGAGGAAAACATGTAGAACCCGAATTCCTTGCACCCCTTCGCCTTCATCTCCTCGTAGATTTTGGCAATCTGGACATGAAGGGGAGCCGGGCGTTTAACAGGGTTCTCCATGCTACCGAATGGAAACGAGGATTTCGCAGAAGGAACGTTCTTCCGCCGCCAATAGGTGAAGGACCATTTAAAGTAGGCAAAAATTAATAAGAAGGTAACCATAGGGTAGAAGAACAAGTTCCAAAGGATTCCCATTTTGACCTAAAATTTTTAATGGTACTTCGTCGTCGGGTAATTTTTTAGAGCTAGTATGTTATACTTACCAGAGGGAAATGTGCGACAAGTTGTCTCCTCTCCCCTTTTGTACCGACCCGAAAGAAATGCCTAATAGGAATCTAATCGCACGACCTTCCTAAAATAGAAACCACTTCGCTGGAGAGTCTTTCGTCAAAAATATGTTAATCCCTTCGTATCACAACATTAACATATCGTAAAGATCATGTCCTCATATTCGTACGCACGTTTGGTTGCCTAATTCCTGAAATAAAGTATCCGGCTCGGCGGACCAACAGTCGGAATCCGACGTTTTTTCAAACATTCCGCGATTGAATCTTCGCTTGCTCGAAGATCCTCAACTGTGAAAGCAAAACGAATCGTTGGGTTGCCTAACGCCCGAAGACCTGACTTGCAGAACGGCTATTTCTATTAGAATAATGCAACCTCATTGGGCATGTAAACAAACATGCTTATTAGGAACCCTCTACCAGCTCCACTATACTGAAATAAAGTATTCGGCTCAGGGGACCAGTCTTCAATTGTACAAATTTCACCAATGTGATCGTATTCGTACGCATGTCTGGTTGCCTAACCCCTCAAGTACTGACTGGCAACATGGTTACATCTGTAAAAATATGGTAATCGCACCGAAACGCGATAAGCAACCTTATCAAGATTAAATTCCGAATTGATAAAATCGCTCTCTGACACCTTAAAGTTTATGTTAGTCGTTACAATCTTACGTAATGGTATTCTGCTGCAGCCCGACTGTGGTACTGACCATAGGAGTCAGCTTAACACTTCTTGTGGCGTACTTCAAATGGAGTTTCTCTTATTGGAGGAAGAGGAACGTCCCGGGGCCCAAACCGTCCATCCCACTGGGACATGCATGGCCGATGCTGATTTCCAAAGTAGGAATGTTCCAGTTGGTGGCGGGGCTGTACGAAGAATACAAGGCTAAGGCGAAGCACATCGGCATATACTTCTTCGCGAATCCTCTCTACGTCCCCCTGGATTTGGAAATAATCAAAGCGATCTTGGTCAAAGACCACCAGCACTTCATGGATCGAGGGGTTTTCTACAACGAAAAAGATGACCCCCTGACGGCTCACCTCTTCTCGATCGAGGGTGCCAAGTGGAAGAATCTTCGCAACAAACTCAGCCCGACCTTCACCTCGGGGAAGATGAAGATGATGTTCGACACCTTGGTGGAAGTCGGCGTTCAGATGGAGAAGGCTTTGCTCAAATCCGGAGAAAGAGACGAGCCTCTGGATATCAAAGACGTCATGGCTAGGTACAGCACTGACATAATCGGTTCTTGCGCCTTTGGAATTGATTGCAACAGTTTCACGAATCCGGATTCCGACTTCAGGAAGTACGGGCAAAGAGTGTTTACCGCTACTTTCTGGGACAACATCAAGGGAATATTCGCTTTCACCAACAAGGAACTGGCGCGAAAACTCCACGTTAGCCTGGTTAATCGCGAAGTTAACGACTTCTTCATGAAGATGGTCAAGGACACCGTGCAGTACCGCGAAGAGAACAACGTCGATAGGAACGATTTCATGAAACTTTTGCTCGAGCTGAAAAATGGCAACTCTGATTTGGGGTCTTTGACCATCGAGGAAGTTGCGGCCCAAGCCTTCGTGTTCTTCCTGGCGGGTTTCGAGACCTCTTCTACGACCATGACATTCTGCTTGTACGAGTTGGCAAGGAACCAAGACATCCAGGAGGAGGTGAGAAAGGATGTTAACGCTGTTCTAAAGAAGCACGGGGGAAAGTATAGCTACGAAGGAATAAAAGAGATGAAAATGTTGGGGAGGGCCGTGGACGAAACCTTGAGGATGTACCCTCCGTTACCAATGTTGAACCGGATCTGCACGATTCCCTATGAGGTTCCTGGAACCGATCTGCTTTTAGAAGAGAAAACAGGAGTTATTATTCCGATCTACGCGATACATAGAGATCCGGACCTTTACCCCAATCCGGACAAATTCGATCCAGAAAGGTTCAGCGACGAGTTGAAGGCCACTCGAAATCCGTATTCATTCTTACCCTTCGGAGAAGGCCCTAGGAATTGCATCGGTTTGCGTTTCGGTTTAATGCAGAGCAAAATGGGTTTAGCCGTTATTCTGAAGAACTTCAAGATTACCGTCAATGAGAAGACGGAAACGCCGTTGAAATTCGATCCTTTGTCGTTTACCCTCAATACCAAGCAAAAGATATACTTGGACGCCCGCAAGATTAATTAATTCATCATTTTATTGTTATTACTTACAAATTTTATAATAATTGTAAGTAATTAATCCAATAAACTCAATTTCCACTCTCTTAAGTTATCAATCCCTTTCCTCAACGTGCCCCAATCCTTTATGAACGACACCCGCAGATAATTCTCGTAAAGATGTTCGTTCTCTTTACAACAGAAAGAGGTCGGAGGTATGCAGCAAACCTTCGAGGTTTCCATCATCCAAACGGCGAACCGATAGTCTTTCGCCTTCTTGGAGTCCGGCAAACGAACGTTTCGGCCGAGTTCCGCCCAGTTCACCAAGATGAAGTATCCGGCTTCGGGGACCAAGGGTTGGAATCCGATCTCTCTTAAGCTTTTTGCGACAAAATCTCTCTTTGCGCGAAGATCCTCGATTACGTTGGCAAAAAAGGATGCGTCGACTTGCAGTTTCTCGAGGCTTATCGCGATGGCTTCTTGCACAACGGAGCAGCAAGAAAAGAGGCTGTGCTGGTGCACCACCGCCATGTTTCGAACGAGGTTCTCGGGGCCGAAGGCCCAACCTATCTTCCAACCGGTGACATGCAGGGTTTTGCCCGCCGACCCGATGGTGATGGTCCTGTCCCACATCCCCGGGAGGGTGGCCACCTTGAACATGGCCTTCGGCTGGTAGACTAGCCATTCGTACACCTCATCCGAGACGCAGATGACGTCGTGCTTAATGCACAAACGCGCGATCTCTTCGCATTCTTCTTTGGCGTACACCTTTCCTAGCGGGTTCTGCGGGGAGTTGAGGATGACCATCTTGGTTTTGCGGTTGAAAGCGTTGTTCAGTTCTTCGGGATCCAAGGCGAAATCCGCGGAAGTCTTCGGGTTGCCCGTCGTGGGTCTCAGAGCGATCCTTTTGGTGATCCCTCCGGCGCTTTGGATCAAGGGGGCGTAGCAGTCGAAGGACGGGTCGATGATGATGACCTCGTCTCCGGGGTTCACGTGCGCCAGGATGGCGCAATTTAGGGCTTCTTGGGCGCCAATTGTTATTAACACTTCTGTTTCCTGATCGAGACGCCTTTGGAAAAGGGGGGAGTAGAGGTTGCAGAGGGTTGCTCTTAACCTCCGGTTGCCCTAATGTACACGATCTGATCAGTTTTGTTTCTTCATTTATGTCTTCTAGTAAGTTTATTATGAAATAGTAAGTTTAGGAAGCGAGATTCTTACCAAAACCCCAGGGTATTGGTGTAACTGCCAACAAGGGTCGTCCAAAACGGCTTGCAAAGATTGGAGGACAACAGGGGCCGGAAGGTAGTTTGGATAACCCCCGGCGAAGTCGACTGGATTGTGTTTAGCTTTCAAGGCGGCTATGTCTACCCAAATGCTGTCCTCACTTCCGTTGTACCTACGAGCTATGGCGAACTTCTTCCCAGACATTTTCTTTATTTTTATTATTAAATTATAAAGTATTATTGATTAAAGAAGGAAGCGCTATTCAACTGTTTGCCAGTACGAGAAACGAACGAGGAATGAAAACACTCGAGATAACATTTGTGCTGAGTGTTGTAGCTCAGATATGACATTTATTTATTAACCATTAATTAGGTTTACGGCTCATGGTGTAATTGATTTTCCAGCCCTGATTGCAACGTTATTCGGGCGAGTCGCTCTTGGAAATCGGTTTTTCCTCGACCACACCGAACGGGCAATGACGTCCCGAAAAACACGAGGTGAAGAAAACCGAATTTTATCTGGTTTGCTTTGCGGTCTCGAGCACGTTTAAATATTACAACGATTCCGCTTTAATTCGTAGTTGATTGTAGATTAATCTGACACGACAAAATGGTACCTGCTTTTCTTCTCGTACTCATTGTGGGGGTTCGAATACTAAACGCACAGCTCGTCCCGGAAATTCCTTGTCCTGACTATTGGTCATACCAGGAGGATAATAACAGAGTTATTTACGGGTTAGTGACCGTTCCCAACGGCTTCGGTTCTGGGAGGTACAATTTGATCGTCGAGACTTCTTTGGCGACTATTTTGCGAACTGGAGAACGAGTGAGTTTGTTTTAATTATTTATTGCTCATTCATGGTTGTCGTCTGTTATTTGATTTTAGAATATTAGGGTGACGTTGCTAACCAGCGCCGACAGAATTCGAGCCGGGGAAAACTTGAACTACAGGGTGGACTTCCCGACGCAACAGGTCATCCCTAGGGTTACGAGACTCTCTGTTAACGGACGGGACATATGTAATGGTCCCTCTGATCAAGGTAAAGAGATTAAACCGAAAAACGTACATTTTAATTGATTGCTGCAATTGCTTCCAGTCGGGCCACAAGGTGTCTCGTTCCAATCGTTCACGACTAGCATCCAGTTGGGACAACCGGGAGTCGGGGCTTGGCCTCAACAACCGCCGGTATATCCCATCTTTCCAAACAACCCGGTTTATCCAAATAACTACCCTTGGGATTCTTACCCAACCGAACGTCCTTCAACGATGAGACCTTTGTATCCTTCGTTCGGCTACAATCCCGTGACGCCTTCGTCAAGTACATCGAGTCCGGTAGTCACCCCAAGAAGACCGCAAACAGAAGCAACAACCGTGGACCGACGAACGACGGGGAAATTCGCGGTCAAAGAACGATTTTTTTGTTCGTAGTGTATTTGCAATAAAACCTGAATACAAAATCATTTAAGGCCAGCCTTCCATTTCTTCAGAATCCCCATCCCCTTGCAGATGGTGTCCATGTCCTTGACGAAGGAGATGCGCAAGTAGTCTTCCCCCAAGTGAAGGTTTTCCTTGCTGTAGAACGCACTAGGAGGGATGCAACTTATCTTCAAGTTCTCTATAAGCCACAGCGCGAACAAGAAGTCTTTGGGCTTCCCTGTTCCTTCAGGGAGACGAGCGTGAGGGGCCAGAGGCGTGTAATCCACCATGACGAAGTACCCGGCTTCGGGGACGATCGGCTTGGCCCCGATTTCTTCAAGACTTTCCACGACGAAGTCCCGCTTTACCCGCAGTTCCTCCCGGGATTTCCTCAACAAACAATCGGGTTTTCCGAGTTTGGGAAGAATCTCCTTTTCGAGGTTCCTGGCCAAGGCTTCTTGCACCGGGGTGCAGCAGGAGTAAATGCTGTGCTGGTGCACCACCTTCAGATTCTTCATCAGGTGGTCCGGCCCGATGGCCCAACCCGTCCTCCAGCCCGTGACATGGAAGGTTTTGCCCGCAGAACCCATGGTGATGGTCCTGTCCCACATTCCAGGGAGGGTGGCCATCTTGAACATGGTTTTCGGCTCGTAGACCAACCATTCGTACACCTCATCGGCCAGGCAGATGACGTCGAACTTCTGGCAGAGTTCCGCGATCTTCGAGCATTCTTCCTTGGAGTACAGCTTCCCGATGGGATTCTGCGGGGAGTTGACGATGACCATCTTGGTTTTCGGGTTGAAGGCCTTCGAGAGTTCCTCGGGTTCCACGATAAAGTCCGAGGAAGAACTCGGCCCTTTGCAGGCGGGCCGAAGAGCCAACCTTCTGGTAACTCCCTCGACGCTCCTCACTATCGGATCGTAGCTGTCGTAGGCGGGGTCGATGATGATGACCTCATCCCCAGGGTTCACATGCGCGAGGATGGCGCAGTTCTGCGCCTCTTGCGCGCCCACTGTCATCAACAGTTCCCGGGCTGGGTCGATTTTTCGGTTGAAGAAGGGGCAGTAGAGCTCGCAGAGGGCCGCCATCAACTTCCCATGACCCTAAAGTGTTAACCTTTCAATTTTAATTTCAATTATAACGAGAAGAATAACGCCTTACAAAGCTGCTGGTGTATTGATGCAAAGTCCAATCGGGATCCTCCAGAGTTTCCCTCAAGGCTTCCAAGACCGTCGGATGTGGTAGATAATTGGGACACCCTATAGCCAAGTCCACAGGTTTGAATTTCTCCTCTAAGAGGACGAAATCCACCCAGATGCTCGACTCGCTGCCGTGCCATCTCTTGGCGATCGCGTGCTTCTCCGACAAATTGCGAGAAATAAACAGTGCGCAGGGAGGACGAACAAACAAGTTCCTCAAAAACCGCTTGTAATGATAAGTCATGACAAAGTGACAAGGTCATTATTTTATTCTTATTACACTTAATAAATAAACCGTAGCCCCCGGTAAAATTGGAAGTATGGCCAAACAGGTCCGTCAATGAAGACGGAAAGGAAAGGAAAGGAAAGGAAGAAAGAAAGAACCTGTTTACGCATTTTTCCTCGGCCAGCTTCAGCGCCGTCAGACGGTCGAAGACAAAGCGCCCGTGCGCGCCGCACTAATGGCTCTTTAACGGCCCTCCGCGATCACCCGACGTGTCCGCCAAAGTCCGAAGAAATGAACGTCGACGCGTCGTCGCTTGTTTCGGCGCTGTGCGTTTGTTTGGCGCTCTGGGCGTCGATCTGTCAGAGCGAGTTCATTCCCAAGACGCCGTGCCCCGATATCTTCAACTACTACCGGAACGAGAAGTCGGAGATTTACGGGGGCATCAAGTTCAAGAACGACCTCAGCGGAGAGTACTTGCTCGTGGTGAATATGTCCATCCCCACGATCACCGACAAGGTAAATAATACATAGATTAATGTCGATTAATCGATTAATTAGTTATTAATCTGTTTTGTATACGCAGAACATTCGCCTGGTGCGATTGTCGTCCGATCAATCCATTCACAACGGGGGCGACCTAGAGTATTACGTGGTCTTCCCTTACAACCACAGCTTTCCCTTCTTGACCAGCATCGTGTTCAATAGGAAAATCTACTGCCAGGGACCTGGGCCGACCGATTTGCAACATGGGGCCACCATGCTAACGTCCTTCGACTTCTACCGGATTAATATTAATCCGTTGTTATTAGGGGGTAAACCTCAGACGGACGACTGGCACCAGGCGGAGGGGCTCAACCCGGCATTGACAAATCCCGCACCTGTGGATGTCCCAACGATTCCCAGCACAACGACAAAGCGACCTAGAACTTCTTCCGAGAGGCCCAGGACGACCCCTCCACCTTTGACGACACTTCCTAGCAATATGCCCCTGTCGCAAGCAGAGCAAACAACACGGTACCAAGGCTTGGACAGTCGCGCCCCGGAATCCTTCGCGGATTGCGGGTTAGCCGAGGACTTCCGGCCGCTGATTATCCACGGGAAACCGACGAGGAGCGGGGAGTACCCCTGGCTGGTGGCCATGTTCTACTTGGACGAACAGCAAACGTACAAGTTCCGATGCGCCGGCACCCTGGTGACCCAGAAGCACGTCATCACGGCCGCCCATTGCGTCGAGTACCGGAAGGTGGCGATCGTGCGGAGGGAAGACCTGCTTTTAGTCTTTGGAAAGCACAACATAAAGACCTGGGCCGTCAGGTCCACCATCAGGGACGTCAAAGACATCTTCGTGCACCCCGAGTTCTACCAGCCGGGGGACGCCGACATAGCGCTCTTGCAGACGTTCGAGGGCGTCCAGTTCTCCGAGAACATCAGGCCCATCTGCATGTGGAAGCAGGAAACCACGTTGGATAACATCGTTAAAAGAGAGGGGACGGTGGTGGGTTGGGGTAAGGACGAGCACGACAACGAGTTCGTCAACGAACCGAAGCAAATTTCCATGCCCGTGGTTTCCCAGGAAGACTGCCTCAGGTCGGACGATCGGTTCTTGAGAATCACGTCCAATAGGACGTTTTGTGCTGGTAATTCCTTCTTGGCCAACAATGAATCATTCGGTGAAAAGATAAGTAATGAAATTTAATTGACTAAAACTTGATCATTTTGGTGTTTAGGAGACAGATCCGGAGCAGCCCCTTGCTCAGGGGATTCAGGAGGCGGCTTCCTCATAAGACAGAAAGGCCGCTGGTACCTCCGAGGAGTCGTCAGCGTCGCATTAGCCGAGCCAAAGAAACAATCCTGCGACCCGAAAAATTACATCGTCTTCGCGGACGTCCCGAAATACGCCGATTGGATTGACGGAATCCTCGCGAAAATGAATTGAATGTGTACAAATTAATCTGTAATATACATAAATACATTTACACCCTGTATGGTTTCCTCGAATAATAATCTAGCAACATCTCTTATATATATATATATATATGTACGAATACGTTCGAAATTAAATTAATAAAAACCGACGTTTTATTATTATTGCGTTGACCTTCCCGACACAAGCGCACGGGGAATTCTTAATGTATCTTGCAGAACTGGTCTCGGCCGACTTGATGGTTGACGTTTCCTAGAATAAAACCGTCGCCATCGCACTGCGGGTTCAAGTGTAAGGACGGACTAATGGGTTCCTCGTCGCTTCTTCTGTGAGCGACGGCGGAGGGCAAATCGTTAACTAGTCGTTAAAAGGCAGTTTGACAGTGCGCCCCTTAAATACTAATTAGAGACCCGTTCTCAATTAATACGTCGTTGTAGTTTAGTTATGTAACAATCATGTTGGTGACAAAAGCGTTGTCGTGTGTGTTGTTTTGGTTCGTCGTTTTCTTCGTGCCCGATTCGTCCAAGTCCCTCTCTCTGGATTCCACCTGCCCCAAGATATTCCAATACGGGATAGACAAAATAAACGATTTGTACGGGGAAGTCTGGATTTTCAACACTGAGAACAATGTCATCAACTTGGACATCCAGGTTTCGATCGCCAACCATTTACCCCAAGGGGACATGGGTCGCCTGGAGCTGGCCTTCTCCGAAGAAAGGATCCAGAGCGATCTGCAAAAGGGCAAACCGATCCACTACCACCTATATTTCCCCTTTTGGGAAAACAACCCCCCGAGGGTGAAGCGTATCCGAGTTAACAACGTGGAAGTGTGCAGACCAGGACCCGGTTACGAAGGTAGATACGTATTAAATATTCAAATTAATTATCGTTCGTGCAGACGGCTAGTGATGTTACTTTGTTTTCGCAACTTTATTATTGTTACTTTGTCGATTTTATGTAAATTTAATTCGATTTGCGCGTTTTATTCAGATAGCGACCTTCCAGTCGTCAGCACCATAAATATCCAGCATTCGTACACGACCAATTCGCAGAAGCAACAATCGTCGAATTTCCCCTGGAACCAGCAGCAGAACTTCGGCTCGGCCACCGTCAAGCCGCCCAATAAGAACCCGAACTTCAACACAGGCCCCCCACCGTTTACGCAACTTTCCACCAATCAGAACGTCAACTTGCCGGGTGGCCGCCCGTCGGTGGCGCCCCCTTCTAAATCTCCACCGCAACACCAGAGACCTGCTCAGCCCCAAGTGGTTACCCCAACTCAGCATGGATTACCGTATCCCAACAACTTTGGATCCGAGCAACCCTTGACTAATTATTGCGGTAGGTCCTCCGTGGGCAACCTTTTGGTGGTCAACGGCGACCCTGTCTCACAAAATATGTTCCCTTGGATTGCCGCCCTTTACCATATCACTGGGAACAATGAGAAGTTCACTTGTGGGGGAACCCTCATCACTAGACGACATGTCCTCACCTGTAAGTTACCCTAATCCATTGTATTCTATCTTATTCATTACTAATCTCGTTGACGGTTTCAGCCGCTCATTGTCTGCGACAAAACGACATCGACCTCTCTCTCAACGAAGTGATAGTGGCCCTGGGGCGCCACAACGTCACCAACCGCTACGAAGGAATCGCCGTTGGCCCCAGAAAGTTCTACATCCACGAGGACTACAAAAAGGAAAAGGACGCGGATATAGCGTTGGTAGAGTTGCGCTATGACGCACCCTTCTCCGAATCCATCCAGCCGATCTGTCTCTGGGACGAAAGAGATGATCTAGACTACGTGGTGGGTCACAAGGGGCTAGTCGTAGGATGGGGTAAGGACGAGACAGAAAACGACCACAGCGCCATCCCCAAGGAGACCGTTCTACCCGTCGTGTCTCAACAGGTCTGCTACAATTCCAACGGCTTCTTCAAGGACGTCGTCACCCACAGGACCTTCTGCGCGGGCCACCGCAATGGGGAAGGACCTTGCAATGGAGACAGCGGGAGCGGGTTCATGATGTTAAGGAATGGTAGGTGGGTCATCCGGGGAATCGTCTCCTTATCCGTGGTGAACCCCATCTCGTCCAACCGTCGGTGCGACCTCAAAGAGTTCATCGTCTTCACGGACGTCTCCAAGTTCAACGACTGGATCTACTCCATCATAACTTAATTAAATTTATTTATATACATATCTCACATAAATACAAATATTGTTCAATACATTACAAAGCAATACTTAACGTTAAACCGCCTGCATTTTGCAGGCGAACCATCCCAGGTACTTCCTAACATCCGCGATCTCCAGATTGCAGTCAAAGTTGGCTCCCGTCCCGACAGTCGCCGATGTGACAACCCCAGCCAACGTGATCCGTTTGTTCCGGGTGAACATGAACCCCGCCCCCGCGTCCCCCTTGCAAGCCCCCACCTTATCCACTTCGTCTCCGCAGAAAGTCGCCTTTGAATTCGTCTTCCTGCAACTTTTCTCCCTCATCAAGGACACGTCCACCTTGACCGTCTTCTCTTGGTCCTTCGTGAAACCCGCGATTAGCCCCGTCTCCCCACTTAAATCCTCATCAACATTCCCGTTCCAGAAGAGGCAAGCGGGTTTAACAGAGAACCCGAGTTTGTCAATAGGGGTCTGCATGGTAATCAAGGCCAAATCCGCGTCCCCCGAGGTAGCCGAATACCCCTGGGGCACGTCCACTCTGTATACCTTCCTCAAATCCGCGGCTAAAGACAAACGGAAATCCTCAGCGGGGTACTGGAGCCCTTGGAACATGAAGCAATTCGCCGCCGACACGACGTGCCTCTTGCTAACCAACGATCCCGAGCATTTGTACTTCAACCCCAGGTCGAACATCTGCATGACGGCCACCAACCAAGGGAAGTTTCCTTCATCCCCTTGGATTACCAGGGAGGTAACGAATAAGCCACAATCCGAATCGTCCCCTGAGCGTTCAACCACGCACAAATTCGGATGTTTCCCTTCTCCTGAATTTGCTCCAGTTGATACATTTGTTGTAATTGCTGTAATTGCTGTCGGTGTGGTCACAACAACACGGGATGTTGAAGGTGGCGTGAAAACGTTCGATGGGGGACGCTCGCTGGGTGGTAACGACTGGGTGACTCGTTCAGTTGTGGCGGTAGGCTTTACCCTTACAGCAACACCGGTTGTCGCCGGTTTTGTCGTACTCCACGGCCTTGGCGGTTTTACTACCGTCCTCAACGAATAAGACGCACTAGCTTCCGTGCGCCCCGCGGGTGTTACTACATAAACAAAACTTCTTTGTAAATGAATTCTACGGATTAGACCAATAGAACTTTTGACTTACTGGGGTCCGGCGAGGTCGAACAATAAGACACCCCGTTGAAGACGACGCTGATGATCTTGGGCACTAGGTGCTGCACAGGGAAGGTCACCCGAAAAACGGGGTCCTCCCCGCGGTACAACCTTTCAACCGGCGTCCAAACGGTTAGATTAATGTTCTGGTTGCCCCTGAGGATCGTATCGTAAGAAACCGTGACACTTCCATTGTAGATTCCCGAGTAATCGGTTGGGACCACGACGCGCCCCTCGACTTCACCCAAGGAGTTCCTTTGATAGGAAAAGACTTCAGGACAAGCCACCTCAGGGATCCTTTGGGCGAAAGAAGCAAACGGCACAAGTAGTGCGAAAATGACATGCCACATGTTGACCACAACACTTAGTCTAAGATACAGTTAATGAGAAGAATGTTAGCAGTTTGCCGTCCGTTAGGCGACTAACGAATGTGACGAAACTAACCAATGTGACGAAATGAAGAATTCCCCAGCATTTAGTAATCGCTGAATACATTATAATAGCAGCTGTTGCTACAATAGGCGAATTCTAATCGGCTTCTTTATGATTGCAGCTTCGTGTTTATCCAATTCGAATATTTGGGGACGTCCGTAAACACGATGAATTCGTGAAGGTCGCACAGGAGGTCTAGTGACAACGGGTTCTTTATGCCGTTAGACACTAATCCCCTAAGGTACCACCGACCTTTCCTGTACATCGCAAACCCCCCACCACTATCCCCGTTGCACGGTCCCGTCCCGTCCCTTTTCCCTGCGCAAAAAGTCCTGTCGGTGACGATTTCCTTGAAGTGATCGTTCGACTGGAAGCAATCTTCCTTGGACACAATAGGGATGACGGTTTCTTTGGGTTCCGCGCTCAAGCTGTTGCCTAGTTCGAACTTCCCCCAACCGGCCACCAGACCCTGTTGGCCCACGATCGCCGCCAAGTCGTCCTCTTCTTTCCACAAGCAAATGGGCTGGATGGATTTGGAAAAGGCGACGTTGTGCTTGAGCTTCATGACGGCTATGTCCGCGTCCACCTTCTTCTTGTAGTCTTCGTGGACGTTTATCTCGGTCACCTGGATGGTCAAGCCTTCGTACCGGCGGAAGATGTTGAAGCGCCCCAGGGCCACCACGATTTCCTCAGTTGATAGGGTCGCCCCCGAGCGCTCTCTGACGCAGTGGGCCGCTACAGAAACCAGCAATAGACGACTTAACAATTTACCAACATTTAACAATTTCGCAACATTTAACAATTTGCAAACATTTAACAATTCACCAACTTACCAGTGAGGACGTGTTGGTTGGACACGAGAACACCTCCGCAAGTGAAGTTGTCGCTGGTTTTGTACAACCTGTACATGGCTACCATCCAGGGGTACATGTCCCTCTTTACAGACTCCCCCTTGAAAACCAAATCGTTGCTGACTTCAGATCTTCCGCATTCTTCCACAACTGCAAGAGTTGGGGGTTGGGCTACTTGGGGGACGGGGTATCTGGATATTGTATTGACAGGTTTGTTCATTACGGACTGTTGCGTATTCATATTGACAGGTTGGGTATTCGTGTTGACAGGTTGCGGGAATGTGCTGACAGGCTGTCGGTGCGTGGTAAACAGGTTTACCTGGTCACCACCTCCAAAATTATCGAAATTTACAAAAGGGACGTCCGTGGATGGACCATACCCTTGGTTCCCCTGCATGTTAACGGTGAGCGTCTTCTGAAGGTTCACCGTGCTGATCGCCTGGTATCCCGGCAACCCGTCGTATCCAGGACCTGCGCAGATTTGGGCCTGGTTCACCCGAATGCTTTTGATCCTAGGGGGCGCTCTCTCCCAACGCGGGAAGAACAAGTTGAAGCTTATGGATTTCCCGGCGATTATGTCGTTGGTTGTCTGCTGTTCCGAATACGTCAAATCTAGGCGGCCTATGTCCCCCTGCGGAATAATTGCGTATAGACAAATGAACGAACGAAACAAAAGAAGGCAAAAACAACAGAAAGCGGAAACAAAAGAAAGGCGGAAACAAAACAACTTACTGGCGGCACCACGCTCGGAATAGACATGACAATGTCGACTAAGATGTTCATCGTACCCGGAGGGAAGACTTTGAGGATCCCGTACAGGCTATGGAAGCTATCAAAGCGGTACCTGAAGACGTCGGCGCACGGGCTGTCCAATTGTTGGCCGTCGCAGATGTCGAAATGTATCGCTACGAAACAAAATATGAGGAAACGGAAACTCTCCCGCGATTTTTTCTTCTTGCTAATCATCCTTCTGCAGGACGAAACAATGCAATTACCGATACAAATCACGTACGACCGGACACTTCAGGTTCTTATTGATAGACTCGATCGCATCTCAGCCAAAGAAAGAAACGGGGAATATGCAAATGACTAATTTATATACGAAACCAGTTTAGCGCTTCTGCTTATTATTCATTATGAAAGGACACAAGAGCAAGACACGACCATTTGAATTCCGCGAACTGGACAAAATCCCACGTGATGAAACGTTGGATATTGCGTTTTTTGGAAATAATTTGTAAATTATTTTCATTATTATAGTTTATTATTAATGTCACTATTAATGATGTGATTAATCAGTATGTTGTTATTAATTATATGATTAATGAGTATGTAACATAAAGACTAATAATAGTTAACTTCCAATGACGTTGAGCATAAAGATAGCGGCTCCAAACCTCAGACCGCAAGGTTATCAAAAACAACAGTATTTTTAGAGACAACAACAATAAAAAAACAGAAAAAATTCGTGCGTAAGATCGCACACTAATCGAATACGTAATTTCCAATCCACCATCTCGTTCTATTCATCTCTTTCTGTTTATCTCTCTCAGTATCTCTCTTTTTGTTTACCTCTCTCAATGTCTCACTTTCTAGTTCTCTCTTTTCCTTCTCGTATTCCTCTATCTCCTTCTCTCTCGCGATACCAGTTAATGCGCTCTCAAGTGCTGGAAATTCTAAATAGCTGGGGGATACCGGTTAATAGCCCATCAACATCAAGTGAGCGTCGCATTCCCGTCTTGGCGATCGCCGCGAGCCAGAGATTGCCATGTCCCAGGCCTGCTACGATTCCACGATTCTTTTGTTTACGGCGACCGTGACGCAAGCTTTCTGATATATTTGTTTATCGGGACGGCAGAAGAGGAAACTCGTTTGTTATGGCGTCGAAACGCTCATCATTACAAATAGTGCTAATCGCCGCAGCTTAGCTAGCTAACTAGTGATCGCCTCCAACCGCAACATCGCTCGCCAGTCGCATCTCCTCTTGGAATTACCGGGAAAAGATTAAGCGTAAGTACGCCCATCGACGCCGGCCGTGACAATGATCACCTTTTGTTTTTCCGCTAGTTGCTAGGAGGATGGGGAACGTGAAGGTGGCCGCACTAGTCGTGTTTTGTTCCGTTTTTTGGCCGTCGAGCTTCGGTCAGAGGATACCTGAGGTCCCTTGTCCGGATGTCTTCAAGTATGCGAAACAAGATGGACTGATATATGGTCAAGTACAGGTTCCTAACGACTTCACCGGGGTCTACGAGGTGGCTGTGAACGTTTCCTTGGCCACGCTTTTGCACAAAGCTGTGAGTGTTTTGTTTGTTTTCTTGTTTTGTTTGTTTGCTCCTTTTTTCTGTTTGCTTCTTTTGTTTGTTCATTTCTTTTGTCTGTTTGCTTTTATTGATTGTTACGCCCTTGTTTTGTTTCAGAAAATTCAATTGTCACTGATGACGAGCGTGGACGACTTGAATAACGGCGCCAATCCGTTGTATAAGGTGGATTTTCCTGTTCAGAATGTGATACCCAAGATAACGCAAATCGTCTTCAATAGGAGGGTGTACTGTACTGGGGAACCAGAACCCCGTAAGTTTATTAGTTTTGAAAAACTACTGAATCTATAAACGCTTTTCATTTGTAGTTAGTTCAAAGGGGGTGACGAATATGTGGGCGACGAGAAGCTTGGTAACCAACGTCATCCCAGGGCAAAACGGTAATGACAATGGTAATCTACCTTTCGTGCTTCCCAGTCCTTACCCGAATAACCCGTTTTTGGTGACCAATCAACCTGTCGTTCCGCAATTCGCCAATCCTCCTGCTCCTCAAGTTAGGCCACCTGCAGTACCCGAGGCGCCGTCTCAAGTGAGGCCGCCGCAAATGAGGCCTCCAGTGAGACCTCCTCAAGCTGATCCTCCTCAAATAAGACCTACTCTCGTAGGACCTCCTCAAGTAGCACCCCCTCAGTTAGGACCTCCTCAATTAGGACCACCTCAATTAGGACCTTCTCAAATAAGTTCTCCCCAACTCCCCTCAGCACCACCTCAAGCAGTCCCCCCTCAAAACAAGCCACAATCGCAGCTACCGGCGTTCCCGAACAGACCCCCCACCGTTTCGGGCAGCCCCGAAGAGCCGAACATCGAAGAGCGCGACGACGCGACCCAATGCGGCATCTTCAGCCAGCAGTTGATCGTAGGCGGCACCGACGTGGAAAAGGGACAGTTCCCATGGCTGGTGGCGATCTTCCAGCGCCTCGAGCTGTCGTACAAGTACCGGTGCACCGGAAATCTCATCAGCGACAGGCACGTGGTTTCCGGTAAGTCGCGTTCTAAGGAAGGGGAAGGTAGTACTGGTGGGGAGGAAAACTAAGAAAGCACTAAAGAAAGCAAAAAATCTACCTCTTGCTAACTCTTGATTTTTAGTAACCGTACTTGTTACAACGGAAAGACTGATGATGTACTGTTTTTTTTTTACTTATTAGTTAAGTAGTCTGGAAATATAGACCTTAAAACAATGCGATGTGTTTCAATACTTTGCCGTACTACCTTCTCCTCGCACGTAGGCAACCAAGCACGCGCGTTACTCGTTTGTTTCCTTATTTGCATCTTCCTGACTCCTTTGTTTCTTCGCGCAGCCGGTCATTGTTTCAAGTTCATCAGCATAGACTTCCCGAAGGAAGACTATTCCTTGGTCCTGGGCAAACAGGACATCTTCAATTGGGCCATCCAGTCGACCATAAGGGGCATCAGGGAGATGAAGGTGCACGGGAACTACCGGCCAAACACGGGCGACTACGATATAGCAGTATTAACCCTCGACAGGTCTGTGGAATTTAGCGATACCATCAAGCCCTTGTGCATTTGGCCCCAGGATGACCCGTACGAAATAACCGGGAAAAGTGGAACGGTAGTCGGTTGGGGGACGGACGGGCAAAACCTTTACACGCAAAAAGCGAAGAAGATCGACCTTGAGGTCGTGAGCAATGAGGTTTGTTTGAGGTCGCATTGGGGGTTCGTCAACATCACTTCGGAGCGGACTTTCTGCGCGGGTAATTGATCGAAACAATTGCATCCATGGGTGTCCCTGATGCGTTTTGCTTTTGTTTCTAGGCGGCCAGGGAGTCGGTCCGTGCACAGGAGATTCGGGAGCGGGGATAGTGATGCAAAGGAGTGGGCGATGGACACTTAGGGGTGTGGTCTCTCAAGCCCTGCAGTCGAACGGTACCGTCATCTGCGATTTGGGGAAGTACATCGTTTTCGCCGACGTGCAACGATTCTCTTCCTGGATCCAGCAGATGATGACTTAACCATAGATTTTGCGCCTAGTGTTTTTTATTTATACCTAATATACGTATACTCTTGTCTTGTAGATTAAACAACAAATAGGAACTTTTATTTATTTCTATTACCTAACTATCGCGTACATCCAATTCGGGAACTTAGCCACGTCCGTAAAGACTATGTATTCGGTCAAGTCGCATTTCCTGGGCGACAGGGGATCCAAGATGGACATGGAAACGATCCCGCGAAGTGTCCACTTTCCGTTCCTCAGCATCATGAAGCCGTTTCCGCTGTCCCCGTTGCAGGGACCGGAGCCATCTCTGTTTCCTGCACGGTGAAAACGATAAATAGTAAGTAAAGAATAAATGAAAAAAAGGATGAAATAATTGAGGAGAAAGGATTAAATAATTGGGAAAAAAAGATCAAATAATTATGAAAAAAGATAATAAGTAAAACAAAAGATTGAAGTAGTATGTAGAGGATGAAGACATATGAGGAGTTAGAACAAAATCGAATGGACAGAACAAAAGATAATCACCAGCACAAAACGTCCTGTCAGTGACGACCCTCTTGAAGAAAACATTTGAACGGTGGCAGCGTTCGTGCGAGACCACGGGTATCGCGATTTCCTTGGGTTCCGACGTCACGTCGGCGCTCTCGTCTTTCCCCCAGCCGACTACGAGTCCCTTTTGGCCCACAATGAGACTCAGATCACTAGATTCGGTCCACAAGCAAATGGGCTGGATAGTCTCCGACAATGGCACGTCGATTTTGAGCAAAATTAAGGCAACGTCCGCGTCCGGCGTCCTGGTTTTGTAATCTTCGTGGATATAGAACTGTTGAGGCTCTATGGTTATCCCCCCATTTCTACTGTATATATTATGGCGGCCCAGGGCGATTAGTACGTCCCGGGGGCTTAAATGGGGCCCTTCGTTTGGCCTCAGGCAATGGGCCGCGGTGATGACGTGCCTCCGGGACACCAGGGTCCCCCCACAGGTGAACTTATCTGTAGGTTCCAAAATGTTGTAAATCGCCACCAGCCAAGGGTAGGTGTCCTTGAGCACGGTGTTGCCGTTGGCCACCAGAAGGTTGCCTTTAACCGATCGTCCGCAGAAGCCCGTCAGCGAGGAAGGTGTGGTGAAGTAATCGTACGCTAGTGGCGCCCTCTCGCTAACTTGGGTGGGCTCCTGTTGCAAGTTTTGGTACTTCCTGCTGGCCTCGTCGAAGTTGGGCCTTCTTTGGTCCGAGCTAGAGTGGCCGTCCAACTGCCGATTGAATTTGTTCAAAAACGGGTTCGACGCGTAGATCTTGGTAGGATCCTTCGGAAGTTGAGGGTTGAAGTCCAGTTTGTTAATCGAAGTCGCCGGGGGAGCGTTAGTGTTGTATTTCACGAAGTAGGCGTCTTTGAGCGACCGCTGCTGATTGGTCCGACCAGAGGGGTCGCCCTGGTAGAAGACTTGATTCAAGTTGGTGGTGAGGACGTGCTTAAGGTCCACCGTGGTCAAGACGGCTAGGCTTCTTGCGTCGTATCCTTCCCCGGCACAGATTATTACGTTGTTCAATAGGATTTTTGTAACCCTCGGGGGGAAGGTCTCCCAGTAGGGGAAGTACAAATGGTAATGAATTGGCCGTCCTTTTATAATCTCGTTCACTACGGTTTCCTTGGAATAAGCCAATTCTAGTCGTCCGTTATTACCCTAAAATGTTTATTCTAGTAATCACACTCATAATACTGATACAGGGTGAGTCTCGGTAATCTGCAAATTTTGATCGAGGACTAAGACTATAATTGCTTGCGGAGAAAAATATACGTTTAAGAACTAATTGGCCGTTCAGAGTAAAGCATAGGGGTATATAAAAATGCCGACAAAGGAAACTAAATCAAGTCGGTAGAGTTGTGTGAAATGGAAGGTGGCACAATCGAGTTGGTGGGCTATTATGACCAGTTAACTTCCGAATTCGGCCACGCGCTCAGCTATGTATATCGATCGTAAAAAAATCTCGCAACAAAGCACGTTTAAGGTCATTGTAAAGCATTTAGGCCTGATTAATTGAATAGTTCTCCACTTAAACATCTTTTCCGGTACCTTTGACGCCTTCCGACTTGTTGGGTATTAGAGGGACAGAGAAAAAAGATTCCCTCGTCTACCTACAAGCTTACAAGCAACTTTCAGAGACAATAATTACACACGTTGCTTTCCTTCCAGCAACCGACTAGATTTTGCTTGCTTTGTCGGCATTTTTACATGCCATTTGTTTACTTCTGAACGGCGATAGAGAGCAAGCGCCCCTTCCTAACAGATGAGATATTTATGACTGTGTTGTTGTCAACAGGACAGATCGCACATTATTTGTTAAACCGGGATTTTTCTCTGCAAGCGATTATAGCCTTAACCCTCGATCAAAATTTGCAGATTTCCGAGACTCACCCAGTAGTAATTTTAGTACTAATATAATAATAATAATAATAATAATAGTAGCAGTAATAATAAAGGTAATTAACTAATCAATATTCTGAATAAAACGAAAAGATACTTGCTATCTATCATTCAAACCAGTCAAGGATCCGAGTAACCACAAGCCCGAGTTCATTAATTAAAATAATTAGTTGCACAGGTTAGGACGACGTCATTTTTTACCTCCCGATGCGGTCGGTGCGCTTTTTCTATCCTCTCTTTCTACGTTCGCGTCATTAGAAATTTCTCTTTATTGCATATTTTTACATACGCAGCCGCAAGTCCCGAAATAAACATATTAATTGGAGGCGCGCGACCGACCGCAACACGGGCGCTAAAATTTCTTCCGATACTTCCACGAATTCGGTCGTAATTACCGCGAAAGAAAGTAACGCAACAAAGCCATTTTAACGTATTTAAGATTCCGAATCACTTACATAATACAGAAATAATAAATCCTCCCACACTCGGGCGGACGGTAAGGTCCGCATCCGGATCGCGGGCGGCCTTGAACCGCCAATCCCTGCTAAAATCTCGCGAGGATGATTTTCGCCCGGTCTTTTGCAAGCGCGTGCACTAATATTAGCATCGCCAAAACAAACGGTGATGCATCAGGAAGGTGTCGCTCAAACAAAAGACTTTCGGCTTGTCATGGCACTCTTCGACTTGTGAATTTGAAGCGATCGGGAAATCCGCGATAGAAATATCGAGAGGAGTACCGAGAGAAGTACCGAGAGAAGTACCAGGTCGTTATCGGCTTATGCAAATAGTACGCTTTACTATTATTATATTATTATTATTATAATGGAGTACTAATTACGGAATATTTTATTACATAATAAATGGATGTTATAACGTGAATGTGTTACTCACAGGGGGCAGTCTGTTGCCGACGGACAGCTCCACGTCCACCTGGATGAGGTCGTTGTCGGGGGTGTAAACGAAAATGTTCCCGTAAAAGTTGTTGCTTTGGTCGGTGGCGTACTGGAAGACGTTGGGACAAGGGCTTTGCGTTTGTCCTCTTGCGGCAATAAATACGTAAATAAATAAGAATAAATACAGGGATGTTCCTGCGGAAGAACACATGTTGTGGCGATGAACTTCGGCGAAAAATCTTCTTTGCGGGAAGAGAAGAACCTGATGAAGACACGAACACCTGGCAAAGAGACAAACGACACAATATTTCTGCATCTACGCGATTTGCGATCACGCACGTATATTCTAATTAATGCGGACGCCAATTAATCGTTTCATTTGTAATTATAGTTATAGATGTGCAAATAGAAAAAGCGGTTTGCATGGGACAGAGTTCAATGAAAATCGCGCGCCGAGCAAGCAATGTTGTATCAACAAAAGTGAAACGGTAACATAACATCAACTCACCTGCGGACGAAAAAACAAAACACTAGCACATTTGTTGCTTTGGGCGATTATATATTCACAGGTGACTGCATTTTCCGCCGATTGAATTATTAGCGCGGCTGAGGCTATTGTTGCGAGAAGTTCGGACGACCGGTAGGTGGCGCGGCCGGCCGGGAACTGGCGAAAATGGGTACAGGACTCGCTTATATAAGGATCATCTCTTGTCTAATTAATAGCTGCGTTAGGTCGCTTCGACGGTTTGTTTTATTTTATTCCGAATCTTTTAGGAGTATATATATAGACATAGATATTGACCGTTTATCATTTTCTTGTTTAAGAGGGACAATCCTTCTGGTCCGTCTTCAGGAATAGATCTCTGTTCAAGCTCAGTCTCTTCACCGACAAGTTGACGCGTTCCATTACTGTGGACGGGGGGTTTTGGGCCCTCGTTAAGATCCATCCGTTTTCTATTATGTATTACAGTATTAATATCAATAATTAATGATGATGATGATGATAATAGTTCGAACTTACGCGTATTGAATACATCGGACCAATTCCGGCAGGCCCAAACAATTGCGAAACTGTCGTAGTCCGTCTCCATCACCCAATGAGGAGCGTCCACAACCGCAGGCACCGAAGGGAATGTAATCGAGAGTTTCCCATCTAGAGCGCCGGAAGATGGCCGGGCGAACGCTTCAATTGCTTGAACCTTTCCTGTCACCGCGTTGACTTGCTGGTGGAACACCTTGATTTTCCCGTCGTTCTTCATCCCGTAGTGCGCCTTAACACACCTCCCCCCGATTTCGAAAAGTGCAAAGTACCGCTCCTGCTCGTACCATTTTCCCAAAAAGTGCTTCAATTCAAAATTTTTCTTGACCTCCACGTTCGGACACGCGCCCAACCCGGGCACTTGGGCGGTCGTGCGAACAACGTTTAAGCAGAAACAAAGGACGAATATGAATTTTTCCATGTTACTCTAGATGTATCTTATTGATATTATCTAGTGAACAAACGGAGTACTAACAAAAGTAAGTTGCAAATGTGTGCGCGGCACCGCGCCTACTTGTATCCATATCTACAAGGTCGTTAAAAAATCGGGATGTGGTGGAATAACGCGAACGTGCTTATATTACTTTCTCTGGGTACTAGTTTATAAATTGAGTACTAGTTTATAAATTAAGTACTAGTTTATAAATTAAGTACTAGTTTATAAATTAAGTACTAGTGTATAAATTAAAAAAAAATGTACAAAATAAGTTAAGTGACTACGCTAAGCTCTCGTCTCGCAGGTCGATCTCGTGCATATTGTCGTCCAATCGGCGGTTCCTCTTCACCCTCGGAGGCGGCAATGGGGTAGTTTTCCTCCTATCGCTCGCGAAACTCTTCTCTCGTTCCTCACCGGCTCGCGTCGCTTCCTCGACGTACTTCTCCCTCTTGAGCCACATCTTCAGCCTCCTACCAACTCGGTAGTAATGAAAATAGAGCGTCAAAAACGCTAGACATATTACTAAAAAAGAAACGAATGTGATGATGAGGGCAGTGATGGGGCTGTAGGACGGTTGAGGAGTCGGCACTCCTGGGGCTTCCGTGGAGGAACCCGGAGGCTTGGCGGTTGTCCTCGGGGGAACGTCTTCTCCCTTAGCGCCAATTTGGACGTCGGCGCAGGCGCGGAACTCCTCCTGGGGGCCGCAGCCCACGGCCCCCGTGCCGTTGGGGCAGTTTCCCCAGTTGTTCCCTTCACAGAAATCGAAATCAAAAGAGGTCGGAAACAAATGTCTGACAAACTTCAATGCTGTTCATAAACTAATCTGTGTCATAAACTTTTGATAAACACACTGACTGACGTCTAAATGTTGTCAACGGCTTTAAGGCGAATATTCCCGTTCAAGACGGGATTCTTTCAGAATTTGGGCTACCAGGTGAGGGGGCAGAAGACGGGAGGGCACTGGATGAGGTCGGATCAGCCGAAACCGAAGACGGACTGGGATAGCATTATAGAGCGAGCAGGGACGATCATGTTCCTCAGGGAGCTGATCAACGGACATTTGCTGACTCTGACGATGATATTTAGGGAGCCGGGGACCATCAATTACCCCTTCGAGAAGGCCTTCTACAGCACGAGGTTCAGGGGGGAGCATTGCTTGAGACGGTACCCCTCTGGGGAGGAAAGGTGCATCGCCTGCAAACTCTGCGAGGCCATTTGTCCGGCCCAGGCCATCACCATCGAGGCCCAGGAGCGCTGCGACGGCTCCCGAAGAACGGTCAGGTACGACATCGACAACAGCAAGTGCATCTATTGCGGATTCTGTCAGGAAGCCTGTCCTGTGGACGCCATCGTCGAAGGCCCCAACTTTGAGTTTTCCGTGGAAAGCAGGGAGGAGTTCATCTACAACAAGGAGAAGCTTCTGGACAACGGGGACAGGTGGGAGCCCGAGTTGGCCAGGAACATCGCCGCCGACCATTTGTACAAATGAACATTTGTTTGTACCTATCCTAAATTACCGAATAAAGTTTTCACGTTTTCACTCACCCGCAATGTACCTCCATTGGAGGACGCAATGGGGACAGGACATCTTTTTCGGCAGCTTGTACTTCATCTCGTAGACTTTGTTCCCGTCCACGGGGTAGTACCGGCTGCCCTGGTGCTCCTTGTCTTCTTGAGGTTTCACCATTAGCAGCACGTGCCCGTCCAGGCATTCTTGCGTGGTGTTCCTGTAGTCAGGACAAAGGGAAAACTCGAAGTACCCGTAATGACTGGCGGTCAATTCCACCCTGATGTTTATAACGCTACCCACGTTGTACTTGCGCACGATGACGCCTTGGCCGTAGGTCCCTCCGAACTCGTGAGCCCTCGGCGGCCTACGAATTCTCTTACTTTTAATAAGGTTACACTTTTGGGTTGTACAGGGAACAATACCTCAAATCCCAGGCATCTCCGCAGACGCCGCATCTCCCCTCGTTCTTCACCCATTGTCTCGTATAACCCCCACAAAACAATTCGTGGTCGTTGTAGTTGTGAGGGGTGTTGAAGCCGTACCTCCAAGCTGAGGCTCTACTCGGAGGTTCTATGAGTCTTCCGTGTCCATCGGCGAGGTGGAGAAAAAGAGTGAGGAGAAAGTTTGAGAGAAGAAGAGAAAGAAAAAGAGAGAAAAGAGGGAAGGTCGCCGGAAGGGCTCCGTCGGTCATGCTAGAACATCGGCAGAAATAATAGCTAAATCAACAAAAATAACAAGAATCGACAAAAATAATAGCAAAAGCGACAAAAGTAACAACAAAATCAGCAAAAGTAATAACAAGAATCGACAAAAATAATAGGAAAAACGGCGAAAATAATACAAAAAAATAATGCTGGCAGGCGGATGGATCGCGGTAGGCGGCCACCCTCCTCGCCCTGTCAAAAGCAAGCTAATAACAAGTGCCGCACGCGGCCTACTAAGAAATTTGCATTCCTCGTATACATTTCGAGACGGACTAATGGAGGTACAGGGTAATTAAGTGTGCGCTTCAACGACGTGATGATTGCAGACCCGATGAGACGATCCATCAGCCGGGTTATTTAAATATATATTGCATCGGGTCCGTCTAGGTCCACAATTATTGATGCGGTTCTATTTGAATCGATGGGATTCAGTATGGGCAATTAGGCGATTATGTCCGGTCCAACCAGGCATCTAACTAATATCCACAGTACAGAACGAATTTCCGCGATTTGTCGCAATTTCTAATGATACTTTCGGATTCGTTTGTTTGGTCTGGTATTGGATATCTGCAGCGTTAGTTATCTGCAACACTAGTTATCTTCGATATTGTAACAATAGTGCCTCTAAGTACGTATTAGTTATGCATTAACGGTCGCCGGCATTGGCACGTTTAGAAAGCTTCCTTTGTTCAAAATTAATATTAAGAAAAAATAGAACGCCCGTGCGGTTTGCATGCATATGTCCATGTCCATGTCCATGTCCATTGCAAAACGATGATTTCGGTTTAATTGTTATGTTATGAACGTTCAGAACAAAAAATGTACAAAGTGAAACCTCTCGAGGCGGCTTTAAATTCATCCCATTTCACATGTCGCTTCCTCGCATTTCCTAATCCGCCATATTTTCACCTAATAAGCATTAAAACGCGATTCTTCCGCTTCGCTCTGCACGTTATTAATCGCCTAATGAATTAGTCAATTAATTATGTTATTCGCCAATTCGGGTATTCGCCAATTCGGGTATTCGCGAATTCGGGGTTTCGTTAATTCGCGTATTCGTTAATACGCGTAATTATCGTAAGTTTTTTCGTTATTAATTATTATCTATTTAGGATGTACCTTCGCGGGATTATAATTGCGTTCTTGGGTAAACCGCCTTAACTCTCGGATTTTGGATAAGATCGCGCGCAACGCGGAATAAAACAATCCATTTCCCGTGGCGGAAGAGGCGCCTTGTTCTTCTTCATGAGATAAATAATAGACTTTTGCGCGTAAATAATAAATATTTTAAAGAAGTGTTTAATAACGCGGTGTGCGCCGTAGATGAATATGTACACACGGGAATTTAATTAATAGACCATTGTTGCAGCAACAGTTTTCTCGTAGGAGGAAACCTCAATGCCACTGCCTCTTAACTAAATACCGTTGCGGTCTCGCGAAGGAAGTTTAACAACATCAACAATTAACAATTAAGTCGAAACTGCTACCGTGACACGGTGTCACAATCGTAAGTGGCAATTTTGTCCCGAAATTGTTTCTTGTATCTAAATTGTTTCTTGTATCTAAATTGTTTTTCGCTTCGAAATTGTTTTTTGCCTCGAAATTGTTGTTTTTTTGTCACGAAATGATTTTTTTGTCGGGTGAAGGCTCCACGTTAAAACATTCGGGCAAATTGAGATTGCGATCTCGGCGCGGACAACCAACTCAAATTCGAGAGCAACGATTCCGAAGTACCGTCCTATGTAGGTTAATCTCCGGCCTTCATGTGTGCCAGTGTGTTATGTATGCGTTAAGTCACTCTACCTGCTGTTGTTTGTATACTCGCGAACCGCAATTTGAATTTGAAATAGTCGTTATCAAATTATGAATCTGTATTAATACACATCGTTATTATGAAGATTAGTTAAAGTTCTTCTTGTTATTGTCGTTGCACAAGAGAACAGACAACGCGAGCAATTTGAATAAGTCTTTGGACATAACGAGCGCATCGACCTTTCGCGCGGATCTGCAGAAGCGTTCCGTCTCTTTTTGTGCCAGCAGACTTTCTCTATCGAGGAATCCTCGAGAACCGAAAATCGGGCTGGATCTCACGCTAGATGAACCTCGTTGATGAATCTTGTCGATGAATCTCGTCGAAGAATCTCGTCGAAGGATCTCGACATCGTCGATCGGCCGACCGAAAAAAAACTGTTTAGCCTTAATGGCAAAATTGATTATTGGGGCGTAGGCACTACGAGAATTATTAGTTTCCGAACGTCAATTACCTCTAAATTCGCCGTGAACGGCGACGTTAATCCATGTCTCACACTAAACACTTTTATCTAAGGAGGCTAGGCGACAATGACACATTCTTCCGGCTGGACCGATCACCAAATAACTTGCGGGCTGACCAATTTCAATGTTTAGCACGATAAAATGATCGTAGTTTTTATAAAAACAGTACTAATTTTGACGAAACAGTTATAAATAACTTGGTTAAAACAATTGTAATTTTAAGAAAATAATTGCAATTTTAATAATATAATTGCAATTTTAAAATAAAAGAACCGTAATTTTAATAAGATAACGTTCGAAACAAGAAATAAAACACAAAACCCCGACCGAGGTGTCGACGGAGGCCGCAATCGTGGCCGACTGCGACCGTCGCTCGAAATTTGAAAGGTAGGCTGCGTTGTCTTCCGCTGCTCCGGCGGGCGAATAACCTACATTCAACCCACTTATTTACCAGCTCTCTTGCGCTACAACACGGCCAGTCAAATCCGATAACGACTTCTGCGGTTATTATTCAAACCAAGACACCGGGCGTTAGACATGTTCCCAACGCCGAGCAGCAGAGACGTGCAAAAAACCGGGGCACTGGGTGTCGGAACGGAAAACGGGCCGAAAAACAGAAGCACCCCGATGCTGGGAATCAGGGACGGCGTCACCTTTTTTTTTGCACTTTTCCATGCAATTTACTCTAAGAAAAACTCATTTTCACTTACCCCCTTGACGCTCAGCAGATCCGCCGCATCTTAATCCCCAGGTTTCAGTCACTTTTCACCCGGGAAAACCGGTTTTTCCCAACTTTTTCGCGGAAAAACCGCGGACGCAGCATGACGCCACTTTGAAAACGCGGATAACCGACAGCCGGCGGCCTTCTTCTTTTTCTTCCACTCCCGATAAATTTGACATTTCTGTCACAAATAGGGCTAGGTTCGCGGACTTGGTATTCTAATTAGACATTTTTGTTAAATATAATAATATAATTTTAATTTATGCATTACGTACTATAATTATTATGTATCAATATGTTACACACGATTCCATTCAACTCGTAATTGTCGTAAAGTAAAAAGTAGGGCGATGGCACGGTTCTTAGCCGAGGGCGGCGTCTTTGAGGATCGTCTCAGGCGAGGACGCCATCGAGGATCTTGATCTTCGCCTTGAGTGCCGAGGAGAGGTCTTTGGTGGCGATGCTCAGGCTGTCCTTCAGGTTGCTCATCACGGTCTCCTGGCACTCGAGGGTCAGGTTCAACGTTAACAGGCGGCTCTCCAGATCGTTCTTCTCGTTCATGGGCTTCCAGGACGTCACCAATTCGTCCATTTTTATAAGTTCCTCTTTCAGCTTGCTTCCGAACTGCATTAAATGCTCCCGCACTTTGCTCTCCGGCTTTTTCTTCGTCTTCTTCGTCACGGGAGGCTTCGTCAGGTGCAAACAAAGAACGCAGACTAGGGTTGATATGCACATTATCTACAAAATTCCGATTCATTTAACATGATGATTTAATTGCGTTATTGATTTTAAGTTTAAAAGAAAATAACTCGGTACCTCGCAAGCATTGGTGACTTCTTCCATTGCTGTCCGTCTCTCCCAGAAGCAATCGCCGAAATCCTCGTTTTGTCCGGTTATCCGATCGGAAATTAAAGTTCGTAATCCCGCGAGGGACTCCAAACTGGCCTCCGACAAACCTTTGGTCTTCTCCAAGTCCTCCGCCAGCACTGGCCGAACGATCTTGAAAAATCGGGAGACGATCTCGTTCGCCCCGAGCCTTAATGATGTGTGCAGGCTACTCGGAAGCGGATAGGTCACTTGAGCTTGAGTCAGGGAGATAAAGTGCCTCTCGGAAACGCTCATTAACATCTCGTCCCAGTGTTTTAATATTTGGTCTAAACTAACGATGTGATGCTCGCGCATGCCGTCCGTCGACTTGGCCGCGCCAACGGTCGCGTTGAAAGCGAGGAGCATCTGGTTGCGCAGCCACAACTGCAGTTTATCGTGCCCCAACGATAGCTGGATGCCCGGATCTTCGTCGGGGGGCCCGTGGATCCGTTCCGGATCCCACGTTTGGTACACACTCAGATCCCGATTGTCCGTCAAGTTCTCCCAGTCGATGCTGTTGTCTTTGGCCAGCAGGTCGAGCATGAACAAATTGTCTACAGAATTCACTACGACTAAGTTTAGGACGATCTGCTCGACGGCCACGAAGGCGTAATGCAGGCTGTTGTTGAGTCGCTCCCTGAAGTCCATGAGCTCATCTAGTTTCAAAAACGATCCGAACTTGTAGGAGAACGTCAAATGGTCGGAACTCTGCAAATATACATTCTATTTTATTCTAAATCCTATTCCAAGTACCTACAATATTGTCAAACAAAACATGTAAAAGATGAAAATAAATAGGGATATTACACTTGAATTAAGCTTAGTACACCCGGCTTAGGCAACCCACTTTACACGTTTGTATACGTTTCGTACGTTTGGTTGCCTAAGCTGTTCATCTGAAAGATATATTTGACATTATAACTGCCACTCTGACGTATTGTAAATGCCACTCTGACATGTTATAGCTGTCACTCTAACATATTTTTCTAACTTTTAAATTACTTAAGATATGTTAGATGGAAGTAAAAAAAAAACGTACGTCTTTGTAATTGGAGATGAAGAACTTGATAGTTCCCTCGTAGAACTCCGACGCTAAATTAAGAAGGCCGGTCGTCGGGAGTCTGGCGCAATGAATGAAACCCAAGCTGTCTAGCTGCAAATGTTTCACGTCGAGGTTGTTGTAGATGTCCTGGGCTCCGATGCCGGCGCCCAAACAGTGGTACAACTTCACGCTTAAGAGTTTAGCGTGAAAGTTGCTGGGACTGCTGCGCAGAAGATTTTCCAACAGGACTAAGGCCAGCACGATCGGCTCCGATTTCCTGCTGTTCTGCGCGATGTCGTACAGAATATGCACGGCTATCAGGGCGTACGGATCGGAGGGGCCTTGGTCCGTCGGCAGGAGGTTGACCCCGTAGGTTTGGAACCCGTGCTGGTAGTGGAGGGACAGCGCTGTCACCAGCGCCTTCTGGTGAGCCTCGGAGAGGTTCCGATGGTTTCCGCAGAGACGAGCCAGCTGAAGGGCGCAGATGTGCCTTTGCATCTGTTGGTCCTGTATGAAAATAATGAGCCGTTATTGAACTAATCGAAACAACAAACAGCAAAGAATACAAGTAAATTAAATAATTTTTTTAATGGACATGGTGTTTATATAAAAATTTTATTATATAAGACTCTAAACAAACACATTTCCACATCAATTAGATGATATCACTAAAACAGATTTATAATATATCACTAAAATATACTTTTGAAATTTACTTGTGAGACGTGTTCAGTTGTTGTAAGTGTGCTTGTCTATACTTGTACATATATAAGCTGACCAGATTTTTGAAATTCGAAAGCAGTACATTGGACAAGATGGATCGGCGGGGGGGTGCGTACTGGTGATACATGTGCTTAAAAAAAATTGAGAAAGAAAATATTTTTATTTTAGTTTTTATTATACTTATATTTTTCATTTCAATGAATTTTTTTTAACCCTGGAACGGCACCCTGGGTCACAGTGACCCATTCCCTTTTAAAAACTTGTTAGTACGGCAAATTTATCAAAATATTTTGCTTTTGAGCCATTCGTAAATTAAGTTCTAATATTGCTCTTGGCGTGTGCAAAAGCGTATCACTACCTGAGAGGTTTAATACCTATTCTTTTCTTCAAATAAGTATTGAGGTGCAGTAAATAGGGTCCCTATGACCCAGTACGCATGTTATGATGGTTTCAAATACCTAAACTAAAAATCTCTTTAAATTAAAATTGAAGGGATTTTACATGTTAAAAAGGATGAAACCAACAAGAGACCCAGCGTCATTAATAATAAACACAAAAGATGCTGAATATCCCGTTCAAATAAAAATGGGAAAACTAATTTGCTATCTGTACATTATAAGAGACCAATTTGCAACGACTACAGGGTAATCGACGTGCATTGTAGGATTTATGTTTTTGCTCATTTGATTTTTATGTGGAATTATTATTTATTAATTTTATTACAAATGACTGCAATAAATAATTATGTATATTGTTTTCTCTTAGAGTTATTTGACATATTGCCCACTTGGGTCTCCTTGACCCAGAGTGCCTGATAGGTTACAAAAAATACGTATGCACTTCCAGGGTTAATAATGTAGCATTATCTGTGAAAACATTTCAGTTATAATTAATTATTTTAATAAAATTATGCAAAGTAGTACAAATAGTACATGTTATAAGCAAAGCAGTACAAATGCAGTGCATAAAAATTGGACAGTGCAGACCATCTCAAAAAAGTACTGTACTGCCAAAAACAGTACGTCTGGTCACCTTAACATATATCCACTATAGGCATATATAAATATTGTTTGAACAGTTATCTTAAGAATACTAATAAGTGTAGTGTTTTTTTGTTTAATTATATAATTATTTAATGTTTTTTCCTAGGGTTGTGTGAAGATTGTGCAATTAATAAAATATTTTTTTAATTAAATGACCACATTCATTTAAGCATAACACAAAACAATGAAAAACCAAAATTTGTTACTACCCCATATATTTATCGATCTACAGAAAAAATTAACCAATTAAACTCCTTAATATAAAATTAGCTTTCCAAAACAAAAAAAGCTTAAAAAATAACAACCTATACACTAAACTTAAAACAAATAAATATGGAGTGGTCTCCACTCGACTTTCTCGCATGTTTCTAAGTTGCACTAGACAAGATAAGACAGATTCACATTAGGATTCAGAGTGATTTTTGAATAATATTGTTATTATACACACATGCGTATTTAAAAAAATAGATAAAAAAGATTACTTCCGGTTGGACAGTTGTGCTAAAATTACATATCTGTGAGTTTTTTGTTATTTCTGAAGCTGGTACAAAATTAGAAACAAATACCTTGAAGCAAAAGGGCACTTTACTGCGAGAAAGTAAAAACATGACAGTAAATAAAACACATGTTGTTTATAAAATTAACTGCAGTGATTGCAACAAAGTATACATAGGCCAAACGAAAAGACACTTAATAGATAGAATAAAATCACATAAAATTAGCGTTGATGGGAGCAATCAAGAAAACTCAGTATTAAAAAAAAAAATTTCGTAAATGACTCGCATGATTTTGATTTTGAAAATCCAATAATTCTGACAAAAGAATCTAAAGAGAAGTCTCGATTAGTTTTGGAATCTATTTACATAATAAACAAATATAAAAACCAAGCAGTTAATGATCGTCGAGATATTGACAATTTAAATAATTATTTTTGATTTGAACCCATTTAGTTGTTTTACTAATATAATGATATAAGTAGATCGTACTTCAACTATTTATTATGTTAATATTAAATGCACAACCAGTTTCGGGTTATATACCCATCTTCAGGTGCTTACTACAAAAACATATGACAATTTTAATATTTTTCATATCTAATTAATAGTGTAAGAAATAATAAGTAATATTTTATTTCTACATTTATTTAATAATTCACATAATAAATAGTTGAAGTACGATCTACTTATATCATTATAATTTAAATAATATCTATCACAGAATATTATATCTAATTTAATGTAAATTCTGAACATTCTCTGATAATTTAATGTAATTCTTGAAAAAGAAACAAAACGAAGCTTGGAAACGTCAAAGAAATAAATAATAATTTAATTAAAAAAATATTTTAATAACTGCACTATCTTCACATAACCCAAAAGAAAAAACTTTAAACAACTAATAAATAAGATTACTAATAAATAAATATACTAATAAATAATAATACTAATAAATTAAAATATTAATAAGTAGAAATAGTAAAAATAAAAACACAAATAAATAAGAATTCAAATAAATAAGAATTCAAATAAATAAGAATACAAATAAATAAGAACTTACCGTTTGAGGAACGCTCGTCGAGCTGATTCCGACGTCTTTAATGAGCCTCACAGACAGATCGGCTTTTTTCTCCGAGTCCAGCAAGCAAAGGTAACTTCTCAAGTCGGAAACGCAGCACGGTTTGTGCCCGAACTTCCGGAAGTACTCGACGAACAATTCTATGGCCTCTCCGAGCAAATCGGTGGCGTTGATGCCCTGCTCATCGAGTTCGTAGAGGAGCTCAAAGCGGGCCAAATAGGGGCCCCGCAGCAAGTACCCGTTGTCGGCCCCGCTCTCCACGAGTCCACAGATGAACTCGTGGGCCTTTTCCGGTGTGTCATCGATCGTGTCCAAACCGTCCTCCGCCTCCGAATTTTTGTTATTTTCCTTGCAGTCGATGTTGTTCTCCTCGCAATCGCCCAAATGGTGGCTGTTCCGCTCCGCCTCGCCGTCCTCCCTGTCCTTGAGTTCGGGCCGATTCGAGGCCATCAATTTGAACACCGAGCGAATGTACTCTTTCCAAATGTCCCACTTGTCCACGGAATCGACCAAAATCGTCTTGCACAGCAAATTCACCTCGGACCACCGCTCGAGCTTGATCAGGTAGGGGAGCTTGTTGGTGGCGACCGTCCCGTTGAGCAGCTTCTCCCCGAGGGGCCCCTCGATGACCCGCAGGACCTCCTGGTACTTGCCCTGGTGCTCCAGGATCATCATGAAGAGCTGCACTTCCTGCTCGGCCTCCACCTTGTTGTCGGCGATGAGCTTGACGAACATCCGCTCGGCCAGGCTGAGGAGCAAGGCCCGCTTCTTGTTGTCGTTGGCCCCTTGTCCTCGGGTGGCCTGCAGGATCACGCTCATGACGGCCCAGCAGTAATAAGGGTTCTTCGGCTTGAGCTTGTAGAGGGTCATCGCGGCTTGTTGCTGCGCCTTGAAGTCGGAAATCCGGACGTAGGCCATGAAGAGGTGCGTGTGGAGTTCCTCGTTGTTCGGCTCTAGTTTAACGGCGGTCTCGTAGAGCGGATGGATCTTTTCCACTTTATCACGAGTAGAATTTAGGATTAACATATCGTTACTATTATCAATATCATTATGGTTGCTATTATATCATGATTGTTATAATAATACATTCAATAGCGGCAGAGAGAGAGAAAAGAAATAATGACAAGTACAGTACGTACGTTGCTGCAGTTCCCGATAGCACAAGGTCATCGCCTGCAAGGTGGGGTCATCGCAGGGCTTGTCCGCAGTCAGGGCCTGCAGTATGACGATGCAGTCGCTCTCCCGTCCGTTCCGGAGCAGAGCGATCGCCTTCAGGGCTTTGGCGCACTGCAGGTGGGGCGTCTTCTTCAGCACCTTCTCGCACTCCTGCAGGGCCTTCTTGTTGTTCCCGCTGTCGAGCCATTCTGCGAACAACAGACAGACAGAGTTAGGAGGAAATATAAAAAAAAACCGACGGCGGGCGACATAACCTCAACTTTTCGTCTTTTGCCCCAGCGACCGGCGACGTAACTTCACAAACCGCCCCTTTATCAAGGGAAGCGAACGGAAGCGCGCGCTCTCTAAAAAAGGGGTCGTTTAACCCGAAAGGCTTTCATTTAACGGAATCCCGGCGCTGAACGGTTAACCTAACTTTGACGTTGTAACCTCAATGACAGGGGCTGTCACCGAGCTTTTTCCTTTTGTTTTTATGTATTTCTAGAGTATTTTTCGATACTCAGTTGATTGTTAAGTGCAAAAGCTACGATTCTCACCGTAAATGGGCCTCAATCTTCGCTCGACCACGGAGTTGACCTGAACATTTGGGGCCTTACATGCCATTTTCTTCAATCAAGTCGGCCTGGGGCGCTGCCGCGATTACCATAAAATCGTCCGGTTCCAGACGATTCCTCCTCCTTTAATTATTAAAAACGCGACGAATCTCGGTTTAACTCGTTTTAAAATCACTGCTCCCTTGTGACATGCTAAACGAGATAATTAGCGTGACATTAGCTGCGAGCCTTCGCTGCCGGTTGTCACTTCGAACTGCTCGCTTCACGGCGCAGTGTAGCCAACCCCGCGCCGGCCTCACCGTGATGAAACGAATGTCCGTACGATTCGCTCGCCTACGGCTTTCTTTTGTTTTTCTTGGACGAATGTTAAATGGGAATTCTTTACAAAGATAATAGATATTTTTACAAATGATAGAAACGACACGATAATAAATAAAAAGAACGAATTAGCTGACTTTAATTATGTCGAATTTGTACAAATATCTTACAACTTATGTACAGTTGGAGAGGGTGGCGCAGTCGACGATGGAGAAAACGAAGGAGATGCAGCCGAAGCGCAAGAGGGCCCCGTGGGTCAACACGGCGGTGCCCTCCCAGCCGCTGCGCACCTCCTCGAAGTTGGCGTTGGTGCACGAGCACTCCATTCGGTCCAAGCAGTCTATGGCGATCATTTTGCTGTCGGCCGAGTTCTTCCTCGCCCTCGTCACTTTCCGTCGCTTGTCCACGATCTCCCGGACGTGCTTGTCCAGGTCGCCCGAGCGGATCTCCGGGATCTTCTGAGGCCTCTCCATCATGTCGTTGGCGTAAAGGACGTTGTTCACGTACGTGCCGTAGCAGGAATAATTGATCAGCTCGTAATTTTTCGAGTACTAAACAGAAACAACTTAAATAAATGCAATACAACAAAAAATAATAACAAACAAGAAACAAATGGAAAGTAAATAAAACAAAAAACATAAAACAAAAGACAGCTCGGCTCACCTCATCATAAAAAATAACAGCATGCTTTGGACTGACGTAATTGCAGTGCCCGTATCTATCCAATTCAACCTCATTGGCCGAACCCTTCCCAATGCAAATGTTCCGGTACCTCATGGCGGTCGCCTCGGGGAACCGGGCGGAAACGGTGGGTCGGTACCCGCTGAAGCTTGCATCATGTCTAACGTCAATCGAGTCGACGTCCGATGTCCGAACGTTGTAAAAATACTTGGAGATTACGGGGCAGAGCATCGCCCTAGCCCGCAGGTTCGACTTGGGCTTGGCCCTCTTCTTGGGACTGCTGAAGACCCTCGAGATCCGATCGATGTCGGCGGGAGTCAAGAGCTCGCTGGGCAGCGGCATGTAGCGAAACTTGGAGTGCAAGGTGCTCGAGATGAAGGGCGACAGGTGGGCGCTGGTCGAGTCGGGCTGCGACAGGATTTGCTGGATCCTCTGAACGGCAAGAAGTCGAATTAACCGATCGTCTAACTGGAGCAGCTCTCTTTCCACTGGAAGCAGAAAAACAGAATGACACCGCCGCTCTTTTGTTTCAACAAATGTGGACGGGTGGCTTATCGCCCCGGAGACTACCGGCCGTTCCGATGAGTCCCCTCTTGACTTTGTCAAAATGACAGACGTAACCTAAATGTTTGGTTGACTAATTCGGGGCGGAATTTTGAATATTCCGTCGTTCCCAATGTTACATTAGTGGGTGTTAGGGCTTACGTTTGGGTTTCCGGACAAATTTCGCGATTATTCGGGGTTTTTCCACAGGAAAACTGCTAATTTGTGCAGGAAGCCACACAAACTGACATTTGTCAAGCTTTAGGTTGATCTTCAATTGTCGATTGTTTTGCTTTTCATGGCAACCCTTTTGTTTGGTGGATGGCATGGAGGACTTGATCAAATTTTATTGTTTTTAGGAAAGTTACTTATTTCGAGATAATTAATCAATGAATTGTTTGAAACTTGATAAATTAATACAAATAATTAAAAAAAAATTAATTAACAAATTCATTAATAAATCAATTAATAAATTAATTAAAATTAATTAATAAAAATAATTATTAAATTCTATAATCCTTTTGTTTTTAATTTTTTTTTGTAGTATTATTTATAAAAAGTTAACTTACTTTCTCCGTAATAATATTGAAATTCATTGTTGTGTCCCCCGTTGACGATGCCATTTTGTCCAGAATCGTCCTCTTCAATTTTTATCAAGTCTTCTTTATTACCCGTGCCCAAGTTTTGTTTTTCACATCCAGAGGTTAATAGCACTTCCAATTGCCGCCTGGCGTTTCCGAATTTCTTTGTAGTTTCGTCCCTTTCCAAGCCTACATGATTATTGAGAGTTTTGGTTTGAGATCCATTGTTTTGGTTGCTTTTGTTTTGTGTACTTTTGTTTTGTGTACTTTTGTTTTGTGTACTTTTGTTTTGAGTACTTTTGTTTTGGTTACATTTGTTTTGGATACCTTTGTTCCGATTACTTTTGTTTAGAGTACTTTTGTTTTCAATGTTCTTATTTTGAACGCTTTTGTTTTGTACACTTTTATCTTGCAGACTTTGAGTACTTTTGTTTCCAGTGCTTCTGTTTAGAGTGCCTTTGTTTAGAGTGTCTTTGTTTAGATTGCTTCTGTTTGTAGTGCATTTGTTTGGATAGCTTTTGTTTTGATTCTGGGCGCCCTTGTTTTGTTCGTTTTTCACAGCTGCCTCGAAAAACTCGGCCGTTTCTCCGTTCATATCGAAAATCCCGTTCACCTTCTCGGTTTCCGCACTGTCAGTTTCCATTGGAGAATTATTACTCAAACTGTTTCTTAAATCATTACTTAAATTATTACTTAAATCATTAGTTAAATTATTACTCAAATCATTAATTAAATTATTAGTTAAATTACCACTAATATCATTACTAATATTATTACTATTGCTTTGAACAACTTCCTCCTTGATTAGATCATTTTCTGGATCGACACTTTCCATAACACTATCAACAATTTCACATTCTCCGGTTTCCGGGTATTCCGGCAACATTTCCTCGTCGTCCGATCCGAGCAATTCCTCTTTCACACTAACTGACTTAACGATGTCGAGTTTGAGCTCTCGATTTCGTACCGTTTCTAACCTCAAAACGTCCCTCAGAGAAGGTAGCAACTCCACGGGGCTCCGGTAATGCTGCTTGACCATCAAGGGGATCACCGCCTTCCGTCTCGGTTTCAGCTTCACCTTTATGCGAAACGGAGGGTTCTTCCGGTGTATCTTCCGGAAGAAGTCCAGCTTGATGGCATCTTGATCGATGGGACCCCGGTATTTGTCCCACAGGCGGACTCTTTCCGTGGCCGAGATCGAGCCGAGGAGATTCGAGTCCTTTAACACAAGACGATCGTATTATTTATAAAATTATTTATTATTAGGTACATATAAGAAAGTCATGATTCTGCTTACCAAAAACTGTTCGACATGATTGGGACACATCCACCGACCAGCTGGGAGAGCCGTCAGCGGAGGATCGAGACAATCTAAATGGAAGAACGAAGGGCAATAATCGCAGGTCAGAAGAGGAGCAACTCGGCAAGACCTTCTGCATACATAACACTTTTCTGCCGGCAAGGGGATGATTCCTCCAGGTTGTTGCTCATGGCTTCTGAAACGGAACCTCTTCGGTTGGTAGCTCCTCGAGTACGGATTTTCCACTACAAATGGGACATTTAGCTTTCACAACAATCACAGATAACGTTTAATATAAGCACATATAACCAAATAGCTCATCAAATGCTTTTCATCAGAAATATTAAAGGTTACATAAGCTGTAGGGTATATAAATGAGAATTTATATAACTGTATATAACCCCTTAAGAAAAACATTGGTTAGTGTTATCGCGCTAAACCGGCTGTTACTGCATATAAATTAAAATACATAAAATTTGGCCCCGAAAGCTTCCAGATGCGATGTTCCAAATATAACATTATAAATTTATCAAGATTATGTAAGGTCCTGTATGGATGAAATTTATGTTTTGTACGCAGTTAATTTTTTTCAATAACAATTAAAACTATTTAGTATATTTTTATTCCTGAATTTTTTCTTTTACCGTACGACATGTCTGCACTGAATAACCGAATTAGTCGGCATCGACGTTTTTACTAACAGAGCTAATTTAGAAATGAAGCGTTCTAGGTTAAAATTCGCAACTTGTAGTGTCACTGTCTAAATGGTGCCAGAACTAAACACAAAAAGATGATATTTCAACCTTTTTCCCTATTCGATGAGCTATCTGGTTATCTGTGATATAAGACAAATAGATAGTATGCGATGCAAGTTAGGCAACCAACGTTGCAGTCATAGATGTTCCACAAGTACGATTGGTTGCCTAATCTAACGCAACTTTGCAATAAATCAAGTTTTAAAATCATCTTTAATTACGAAGAACGACTTGAGACATACCTTTGTCAGTCCCCGGGAATATACAAGGTTCGTTCATCTCCATCGGCAGCTCGAACTGCTTCGGATTAACGGACTTGGCAGCTTCGATGAGCAAATCCATAGGACTCAACTTCAGTTTCTTGGCAGACTTCACGGAGGAATTGGAGGAAGTAGAAGTGGACCTCTTGGTCCGCATCTGGGGCTCTTCGTTCGCCTTGTCGTATATGCAGCTGTGGCACAGCCACTCGCCCAAAGGGATGTCGGTGTCCTCCAGAGGAGGGTCACTGCAATTCCATCACGTTAATTCGATCGTAAAGTTGAACTTATTTACCTAACTAAACCATTAATTCACTTCATAAACTCACTGGCACTGCAGATGAAAGCTCGACGGGCATTTATCACAGCAGATCAAGTCGCCTCCCTCGCCGCAAGCGTCACAGCTGTCGTGGTTATGCCCCTTCCCCGGCCGCTTAAAATAAGGGTGCTTCACGTCCTTCTCCGGCTCCCTCGGCTTGGCGACTGAGCCCGGAGGGGCTATCAAAGCCTGCACTTGCTGAAACAACGAAAATCCGCGGTTTTAAAAACTATTTTTGAGGTTAGATTACGGTGACAGACCTGTCACTGTGACAGTCCTGTCAATTTGACGGCCCTGTCACCCTGACAGCCCCGTTTGACGTATCAAAAGGTCGCACCTACGGGGGTGACCGGACAAGTAGGCGGTTGGGACCCAGTACCCGGTTACAAGGAGCCAAAAAGAAAGCAAAACCTGCGAGCAATCCGCCATCTTCACTGGTTCGTTAAGAGGGAAATAAGGTCGCACTTACCTCCATGAGGCTCCCGGAGGGGTCCAGGTCGAAGTGTGCGCTGGACATTTCCGTTTGTTAGGGTTGGTCGGACGTTACCTCAAGACGTTCTTCAGATGTTTCGGATAAGACGATTTCAGGACCCGCTAGATTGTTTTTTTTTTTAAGAATTTTACCACAACGAACGTCCCGCGCACGGTGTCTTGATGCTAGATTTCAGGGACTATTAGCGAAGCACTCGCTGATCACGTTTAGCCGTAGTTTTAGCGATTATTTCGAGGAATAATTCGGATGTATCGTACAGGTTGACGTTTGTAGGCTGTTGGCGCCTATGGAGGTCTGCGATTGGTCGGGCATGCGCAGTCGATCGTCAACTGTCAGATCGAGCGGGGAGGTGCTGCCGCCTGGCGGTGCGGGCGCGAATCAAACTACCCGTTTTAAGTTTTGTAAATAATATTTATAATATACAAATCGCTAAGTATAAGTTACAATAGGATAATCCTGAACAACGAATAATTTCAACGTAATAAGGCAAAAATCATACCAACTAACGTGATTATTATAATTGTTATTATTAATATTAGTATGTCTATACATCTACCCTACGTTAAAGAAAGTAATAATAATAAACAAGACGAAATAAAACAGAGAGTTAGAAGAGAATATCCCAAAGTTTTTCTTACTTCTTAAATGTACAATATACAGAATAACATCGATCAAGTTTTGCAATTTTTCTCTCTTTCCTTTTTATTTCTTTTTATTAACGAGTTTTCACTCTGATTATGCAGAGTTATTACTTTAACTCCACAGAGTTATTACTCTAATTCCGCAGAGTTATTACTCGTTTTTCCATTTTGTTAACCTGATATGAGTGGCCCTTTCGCGCAAAAAATTTTTTCGAGAATTTGGCCCAAACGAAAAGAAAACAATTTCAGCCCGGCGAGTCGACCGACCAGTATGCAGCGAAAATCAATAAATTAAAATATTAAATTGCCTAATGCTCCGAACGTCCGGCACGAGTGTTTCACTTGTCGTAAGGCCGGGAGGCGGCCTAGCAGGCACAAGAGTCGGCGCCGTTGTTCGGCTTGGCCGTGTTGGTGAGCTTGATTTGATCGGGGAACTCGTTGTAGAGGTCGACGGTCTGGTTCTGCTGGGCGAGGGCGTTCCGGGCGATGCTCTGGAAGGCCTGCTCCACGTTGAGCGCTTCTTTGGCCGACGTCTCGAAGTAGGGGATTCCGTTCTTCTGCTGGCACCACTGCTGCGCACGTTTGGAGGAAATCGCCCGCGGCTCCAGGTCCACTTTGTTGCCTAGGAGGACGAACGGGAAGTTCTCCGGCTCTCGGGGCGAGGCTTGGATGAGGAACTCGTCCCGCCAGCTGTCCAACGATTTGAAGGTGTTCGGGGCCGTCACGTCGAAAACTGAAAGACGATGCGATTAGTGGACGATTATTTTACTTTCGCGGGTACTTACCGAGGACGCAACAGTCGGCCCCCCTGTAAAAAGCTACGCCTAACGACTGAAACCGTTCCTGTCCCGCGGTGTCCCAGATTTGCATGGTAACGGCCCGGTCGTCAACGAGGATCTCCTTCGTGAGGAAGTCCGCCCCGATCGTCGCTTTGTATTGGTTGGAAAATTTGTGGTTGACGTACTGGTTCATCAGGGACGTCTTGCCCACCCCCGAGTCTCCCAGGATGATCACTTTTAAGAGGACTTTTTTACGAGCGGCCATCTGGAACGTTACATTCATATTTATTGTTAACAATAATCACTTTTTACATTTATATAACACATAAATATGTGTATGATATATACATGAATATACGATTAATCAATCGATTTTAAAATTACATCGATTAAATGGAGTTAGTATTATTCTAAGTCTACACACGCAATTGTGTAAATAGTATTTACAATTGATACAACGAGTGGGTTCTTTATCTCCAATTGGCTTTGTGTGATAAAGCTCAAATGTGGGGGGTGTCTGTCCTGTTGTCTAGCTGCTAGTTGGCATGTGATTAGGAAACAAATGAATGGCAAGACAAAAGAAAGACAACCTTGGCAACAATTCGGTCGTAATCTCGTTGCTGTCGGGAGTCTGGAGGGTGGTTCATGGCAATCCAATCACCGACACCTACAATTCAAGACCAATATAAGGCCAGACACTTCCTAGTGATGATTGTGATGATGACTATGGAGCACCATTGCTGTTAATGTTATTACACCTTTCAATGATATTGCTACCAGTTATGTTAATTACATACTACTATTATTATTATTGAATTAAAAGGGGGAAGAACGCAGATTCACATGAGTCACAACCTGATGCTGCCCGTCTGAAGGAGAAACGAGAAAGATGCGTGCGATGTAATCATGTAAAACAATGGAACAGCATCAGCTGGACTACGTCAAACTTCAACTGGGAAAATAGAACTTCCCAAATCAGCCCGGGTGGATTTTTGAAACGCAAAAGACACCTGTCGCCCCCCGGCGGGGCCCCGAAGGCAGACGAGGAAAGAACGCGCAAAACTTACCTTTGGAATTCAACGAAAACACTTGTACGATTTACTGCGAAATTGTCGAATGACAAACATAAAATGGCGGACGCAACAAACGTCACAAAGGACCAATCAGGGCGATCCGCACCGTCGGCTGCATTCGGACGCGCGGCTGCGTTCCGGCACTCTCCTGTGTAACTCCGGTTGCATACGCGCGCGCCGCCTTCGCAAGGAAATCGCAATTTTGCCAGCCTTGGGGGTATTGATTATTCCCGCGCGTGCTCATTCGCGAGCCGCTTGTCAGTTGTTCTGTCAATGCGGTTTTAGTGAAATTCCGGGCAATCCGCAAAGATGTGATTCAAACACAAGAACAGACGATACGGTTTTAATATTGTTTTCGTTTGGTAATCTGTATGTAACTAATTAATATTATTTCCTGGGATTTAATTAACTAAGTAAGTTGTCGTTATAAAATTTTAATTAACTTATATTACAATTGGACTAAATTCATTAACGTTACAAAATTAATTTAGTTAAACATGAATGTCGGAAGCGACGTTAATGCCGGAAGGGAAACGGGATTCTGGCGACCGATTCGAATTGCTTGTTGAACTCCTTCATGTTCTCTTCGTTGGAGAAGTATTTAGCCCCGACTTCCGATCCGGAAGTGTCGTAATAATGTTTGAGGGTCCTCCCGGTGTTCATCATCTCGTAAACCTGAAGCCGGGGAAACTGTCCAAACCGGTCAGCTGGTCCATGACGACCCTAACCTCACTTTCCGTCAAGGGCTCGGCGACCGTCCTCAGGGTGCGCCCGCACATCTCCGCCCTGATTATTTGACCCATCTTGAAGTAGCACATCTCTTTTAACGTGATATTTGGGTATTCCTCATCCGTGGGCGCTGTCATGTTGATTTACACGCAATGACGTTTAACGAAATGACATTTAACGAAATGACGTTTTACGGAATGACGTATAACGAAATGACATTTAACGAAATGACGTTTTACGGAATGACGTATAACGAAATGACATTTAACGAAATGACGTTTTACGGAATGACATTTACGAAATGACGATTTACGGAATGACGTATAACGAAATGACGTTTTACGGAATGACATTTAATGAAATGACGTATAAAGAAATGACATTTAACGAAATGACGTTTTACGGAATGACGTATTAACGAAATGACATTTAACGAAATGACGTATACGTGTTATAGCACAGTGACGTTTCACGGAGTGACATTTAACGTAATGACATTTAACGCAAGGCCATCTCACGCAATAGCGTATACGCACAGACTTCTAGTTTTAAGGGGCGCGAACGACTGGAAGCAACCCATGACGCGAACCCGGAAGCGGCGCCTCTATCTTATTCGCGATTTGGCGGGAATTCAATTTTTCTGTTCATTCTGAGCGCGACGATTAATAATATAATATTTGAAAGCAAAAATTTTAAACTGTAAGTAAACACGCAAGGTCGAATGAATCAGTGCGGGATCCTTCTCGCGTTGTGCGATTGTTTCATCTCCTTTTATAGTGTTAGGGCTTTGTGTACAGATGTCGCGTTAACTCGGCGTTATTGGCGTTTTGGCCGGCAAGGGTGCGTCATTATTAATTTCGTGGCAACAATAATGTTCAAAATGATCATTTTAGTAATAACTTTAAAAATAATAACTTTAATCATAATAACTTTAATAATTTTACGATCGCCCGCTTTTTCATTTTCGCTTAATGCCAAGGTCAGGCGACAAGCAAGGCCGCTCCAATGTTTTCGCGATATTTGTACTTGCCGCCTTTTATAGCGCTCTTTCCTCGGTCGGCGCTTGTTTCCTTTTTTTTTTGTTTCGTCCTTAGTTTCTTTTCTCTTACTAAATTGAATTAAATCATGATTAATCATGAATTATTTAAAAGAAATAGTAATAATAACAATACTAATAATAACAACAACAAAAAATTCCATAATAATGATAAGAATAATAATAATAATATTAAAATAATCATAATAGGAAAATAATCATGATAAGTATTATGAATAACATTAATATTAAGCAAGTAACGATAATAACAATGGGAACAAACAAATGACGAGTGCGGCAGCGTTCGCCGCTCACGATCTCGGACGAAATGATATCTAGCCAGCGGCGCATGATATCTTCGCGACATTCGCGAGCCCGACCACAAATTCGTTATAATGTCGTCGTTTATAATGGAAACAGCTGATGGGATTTGAGCTAGTCAGTTGCGTCGCTCTCTCGCGGCAACACGGCAACGTTGACGGCAACAGCGGCTGCACGGCTACTTGCAACGCGGCCCGCGCGATCGTAGTAGGCGACCGAGGCCTACTGCCATTTGACGTTCGTTCCACTTGCAACTTTGACGTTCGATTGTTTTAGACGGACCGTTGCGCGCTCGCGTGGGCGCCCGTCTTCTGTTTTCGCTCTTTTGTTTTTCAACGTTCTGCTTTAACCTTTGCGTTTACATATTCGCGTTTGCTGTTGTTAACACAGACTGTCAACTTAGTTTAATTTTTCTAGTTTTAACGATCGATTTGAACGGTTTGTTTTTATTGCCAGTTCGTCGAGCGTAAGCGCAGCGCCTTATCCGTTTTTTTTTTTATCGTGCCCCATTGTGTTCGTAATCCGGGCCGATCAAGTGTGCAGAGCAAACAAGTGCCGATAAGAATTTTTCCTTTTCGTGTTGCAGGTCGCTTTCCGCCCAGTTGATTCATTGCGTCGGCCTGATAACAGTGAGTGATAGCGTTGTTCAAATTTACAAAATGCCTAATACTTAGTTACGCTAATCGGCACTAAATTAATAGTAAATAATAAAAGCAATTATGTCGGGAGTGCTTTTGGAATCTAGGCCTTATAGGCCGTTCAAGTCCAGCGAAGAGTACCTGTACGCCATGAAGGAGGACTTGGCGGAATGGCTTCAAACTCTTTACCCTCATTTAAGGATAAACGTGGAGAACTTCATGGACAGACTGGAAACGGGAGTGGCACTCTGTGAGGTAAGTTTCTTGACTAATCATTTTTTTGACTAATCGCTTTCTTGACTAATCGGTTTCTTGCCTAATCGGTTTCTTGACTAATCGACTTCTTCACTAATCGACTTTTTGACTAGTCGACTTTTTGACTAGTCGACTTCTTGACTAGTCGACTTCTTGACTAATCGATTTCTTGAGTAATCGACTTCTTGACTAATCAGTTTCTTTTGATACAATTAGTGACGATAAATATACAGGCGATAAAATTAGTAGTGATAAACTGGCAAATATCCCGAAAGGCATAACAGATAGATTGATTAAACAACAGATAGTTCGGCTCCGATGGCTCAAAATGAAACAGCACAAAACAGGAGATTACTCAAATAAAACAAAAGATATCTCGGGCGAAACAACAAAAACATCAAATAGATTAAGTAAAGCATCGGGTACATCAAACAAAACAATAAATAGATCGAGATAACGTCCGATAGGAGAGCAACGGCGATTAATCTCGAGGTCTCAGGTGGGTGCGATCGATCAACCAGTAATTGTGGCGAAACGGACTTACAAAAAATCGCCCGGACAAATCGGTAGTGACGTTTAGAAGCAACAGGTTCTACCCGCGTGGCCCACGTGAATTCCGATCGGCAGTTGTCCGGATAATCGAACGAAAAGCGGAATTCGTAGTTGGCCATGCCCGGCCATGGGCGGCTCGATTCGCTCCGTGGGGACTGGTTGCCGGCCGATTTGTCTCAATTAATATTAATTAATTAACGCGATTAACGGGACAACTACATTGGCGTTTCATTTATAATTTTAAATTATAATCGTAAATAATTAGAAGCAAATCTATACCTTTTTTACGATTATGTATCACTTTGTCGTATAAAGAACATATACGAGTATAATTTAAATTCAATAATCTTTTATGTGTAGTTCGATACGTATACCTGCATACTTAATTAAGACAGGTGTCGGCTTACAATCCGACCGCGTTTAAATCGTCGAGTGAGCGCGTGCGATAGCGCATGTTTACACGGTTGTCGCCTCATGCGTTTGTTTATCGGTCGACGCAGTCCAGGCGGCCGCGGTGCGCCGCGCCGCGCCGTGCCGTTCGTCGATTATTTCGATCGCGTTTCGCGCCCGAATAAACGAGCGCTCATTGCTCAACCTAATGCGATTGAACTTATGCAATTCGCTGGGAGTTTTCTGCCCGAGCAATAACTATAAATTAGCGAAAAGCCCACGCGCTTTTTCAAAATATGGAATGGCAGGTTTCCTGCCAGCTCGGTTGACTCACTTCTTGCGCCAACTTCTTTCGCCAGCAACCACTCTTTCGCCAACATCCACCGCTTCCTTACGAGACTGAAACAAGCGAATGCGTTCGCGTCTCGGTAACTGTTGTTTTGTCTCTTCCTTTGTTTCGGCTCTTCATTTCTTATGTTTCTTCGATTGTTTTGTTCCTTTTATTGTATTGTTTCTTTCATTGTTTTGTTTCTTTCATTGTTTTGTTTCTTTCATTGTTTTGTTTCTTTCATTGTTTTGTTTCTTCGATTGCTTCCTTTCCCCGATTGTTTTGTTTCGTTCGTATGTTTCGTCTCGTTTGTTTTACGCGCTAATCGCGAGGCAAAGCCTACGTGCGCCGCAAAAGGTGCTGCCCTCTGGAGCGCTTTAATTCAGTTTGTGCTTAAATGGCAAGTTGTTCTTATTGAGAGATTCAATGTCACGGCCCCGCGTGTCCGACCGATCCATATATACATAATCCATGGCTGATGTGACTCACGAAAACGCACTTTTATACCGATGTGCTTTTTTTCAGCAAACTTTTGTTTTGTTGCTTTTTTTATTTCCGCTCTATGTTTCTTTTATTTTTCTGTAACTCTCTCTCTCTCTCTCTCTATCTAACTGTTCGTGCTGTATGTAATGGAAGAGAAAGTGTGGGCGGAATATTATTATTATGATTTTTATAGTTGGTATCACTGTTGTTATTATTCGTGCCCAGGGGCCTCCCGCCGCCGAGCGATACGATCAAACAATTAATGCGTCTCAAAAGGTTCGCAAAGAATCAAAGCGGGCCGGGCCGCCGCGGGCGAGAAACAAGCGCGAAACGATCCGTGGTCGCGCAGGCGAGTAGTTTTCTCCACCGGCCGCGGCGCAGAGTGGAACGACCCTATATGATACTATAGACATTTGGCGAAAATTGAAGAATTAAAGAATGATTCGTATTAAGTAAATATAGGAAAAGGGACATCTATTTGAACTGATAATTTCAAAAACGGCCTCGTAATGTCCAATTATACCTATATTTCTGCGTTAGAAAAGTAACGTTTCTACGGATCAACCTACAGACACTATGTTATTTAAATGGCAAAATAGTTTAAACTTTACTCAAACTTTTTTAAAAATGGCCTATTTTGTTCGCAAAACTATCACTACTATCGGATTCTACCATTCTTTGAGCATATTTTACTTCGAAAATTTTCACCAACTTTCACCAGCTTTTGTAAATATGGAACATTTTAAAATATCATGCACTACTCCCTTGTTGCTCTGAAATGGAAATGT